>JBBGZY010000673.1:2752500-3030000 GCA_037952925.1 Lithobates clamitans | reverse complement strand
TTAAAATTCAAATACAGTTGGCACTACAACTGCTCGACCATAACCTAGGAGACAGCCCAAAAGAAAGGCAAGCAATAAATATAATGCCAGATTTCAGCAATATTTTTTTTATTGTAAAAAATTATATATCCTGGCCCATTGCAATGGCCCCCCTACCCATAAAATAATTAACATATTGCTGTCTAACTTGACGGGAACTTTGGGGGGCCAAGCCAGTACGGACAGTATCCAGGCCTGTAAGGTTGGCTTCTATTTGTCCGGCCTCAGGCCCAACTGTGCCTATATAATTGGTAGAATGCTTGTTTAAAAAGTTGTGCAGAATGCAGCACGATAAAATGATAAAATTAAGTTTGTATTCCGCCAAATTAATGGCTGTTTGAAACAGGCGGAACCGGCTGGCCAGAATTCCAAACGCATTCTCAACCACTCTTCTAGCTCTGGCCAGCCGGTAATTAAAAACCCTCCTCTCCGGGGTGAGGGTTCTTTTGGGGAATGGCCTCATGAGGTGCTTGCTGAGAGCGAAGGCTTCATCTGCAATGAAGACAAAGGGGAGTCCTTCCACGTTATCCTCATCAGGTGGCAATCCTAGGCCACCACTCTGGAGACGCTGGCAGAACTCCGTCTGGGCAAATACTCCTCCATCTGACATCCGGCCATTCTTCCCCACGTCCACATATAAAAAATCATAGTGTGCCGACACCACCGCCATTAAAACAATACTGTGGAACCCCTTATAATTAAAATAATATGACCCCGAATGGGGTGGTGGCACAATGTGGACATGTTTCCCATCTATAGCCCCTCCACAATTGGGAAAGTCCCAACGGCTGGCAAAATGGGATGCCACAGTCTGCCATTCCTGTGGCGTTGAAGGAAACTGGGGAATCAAACAAGAAAACCAAAATCAATTAATTTGGAAGCTAACATTGCAAGAAAATTAGACAATTAAAAACATTATTCCCCAGCATCAGTATAACATTCAATAATTTAATTCTTCTGGAATAACTAATATGGAAAGGCACACTTATCAGATTGCTCACCCCCTCTGATGGAACATTGATTACATTTTAGGGGGTTGTGAAATCCCTAAAAAAAATTACTTTTAGGACACGTAGGAATTTAGGGACTAAAAAGGCTACAAGACTGCAGTTGTCGCACTCTGCAGGTGCAGTTGCTAACCAGCTTACAGTAAATGAGGTAATGTAAAAAGGCATTCATGTTGCAAGGAGTACACAATCACAGGCAAGGGCAATTAATGAAAACACTTTGAGGCTTGCATATGATTTGATGATGGAAATCAGCAGAGCTTCTGCTCATTTACTAAAGCACTGGAACAAATGCACTTGTAGAGTGCACATGCATTTTGCAAACTGCAACATATATTTGCTTTAGACAAATCAACACCACAGAACATTCAAGCAAATTTTAACGAGGGTGGGGGTGGGGGGGTTGTGAAATCTAGATAATTGCTCATTAGCAGCACACTATTTGGAGTGAGTTTAGGTGGGGGGGTGGGTGGGGGGGGTTGTGAAATCTAGATAATTGCTCATTAGCAGCACACTATTTGGAGTGAGTTTAGGTGGGGGGGGTGGGGGGGTTGTGAAATCTAGATAATTGCTCATTAGCAGCACACTATTTGGAGTGAGTTTAGGTGGGGGGGTGGGGGGCTTGTGAAATCTAGATAATTGCTCATTAGCAGCACACTATTTGGAGTGAGTTTAGGTGGGGGGGGGTTGTGAAATCTAGATAATTGCTCATTAGCAGCACACTATTTGGAGTGAGTTTAGGTGGGGGGGGTGGGGGGGTTGTGAAATCTAGATAATTGCTCATTAGCAGCACACTATTTGGAGTGAGTTTAGGTGGGGGGGGGTGGGGGGGTTGTGAAATCTAGATAATTGCTCATTAGCAGCACACTATTTGGAGTGAGTTTAGGTGGGGGGGGTGGGGGGGTTGTGAAATCTAGATAATTGCTCATTAGCAGCACACTATTTGGAGTGAGTTTAGGTGGGGGGGTTGTGAAATCTAGATAATTGCTCATTAGCAGCACACTATTTGGAGTGAGTTTAGGTGGGGGGGGGGGGGTGGGGGGGTTGTGAAATCTGCTCACAGTGTTCAGCTAAAACTACAAGTTAGAGGGGTGCGTCCACCACTCTGGAGACGCTGGCAGAACTCCGTCTGGGCAAATACTCCTCCATCTGACATCCGGCCATTCTTCCCCACGTCCACATATAAAAAATCATAGTGTGCCGACACCACCGCCATTAAAACAATACTGTGGAACCCCTTATAATTAAAATAATATGACCCCGAATGGGGTGGTGGCACAATGTGGACATGTTTCCCATCTATAGCCCCTCCACAATTGGGAAAGTCCCAACGGCTGGCAAAATGGGATGCCACAGTCTGCCATTCCTGTGGCGTTGAAGGAAACTGGGGAATCAAACAAGAAAACCAAAATCAATTAATTTGGAAGCTAACATTGCAAGAAAATTAGACAATTAAAAACATTATTCCCCAGCATCAGTATAACATTCAATAATTTAATTCTTCTGGAATAACTAATATGGAAAGGCACACTTATCAGATTGCTCACCCCCTCTGATGGAACATTGATTACATTTTAGGGGGTTGTGAAATCCCTAAAAAAAATTACTTTTAGGACACGTAGGAATTTAGGGACTAAAAAGGCTACAAGACTGCAGTTGTCGCACTCTGCAGGTGCAGTTGCTAACCAGGGGTGGGGGGGTTGTGAAATCTAGATAATTGCTCATTAGCAGCACACTATTTGGAGTGAGTTTAGGTGGGGGGGTTGTGAAATCTAGATAATTGCTAATTATAAGCACACTAAATACACTCCAACAAAATACATTCAAAATGAGTAGACTAGGTGGATATGTTCCCATCACTTCATGCTGGGAAGGTTATTGAAGGAAAATATACATGCATGACAAAAAATAACAGGAAAAAATTCCAGCATGTGTGAGGATAAAAAGGGGACATTCACACTATATTGCAATGATGGTAAGTAGTGTTTGAAGCAAGAAATACATTACATTATCAAAGATTACATAAAAGAACATGTGATGCTAATAAAAGAAAAATATCTTACCTTAATATAGTCCTTCTGCAGGACCTGTATGATGGCAGAACAGGTCTCTGGGATAATGATCCCCAGAGCCTGGGGGGAGATGCCTGTCGAGAACTTAAGGTCCTGCAGGCTTCTCCCTGTGGCCAAATACCGCAAGGTAGCGACCAGCCTCTGCTCCGGAGTGATGGCTTGCCTCATGCAGGTATCCTGCCTGCTGATATAGGGGGTCAGCAAAGCCAACAAACGGTCAAAAACGGGGTCCGTCATCCGGAGAAAGTTCCTGAAATCCTCAGGATTATTCTCACGGATCTCACAGAGCAAAGGCATGTGACAGAACTGGTCACGCTGAAGCAACCAATTCTTGGTCCATGAACTCCTCCTCGCCCTGTTCATGGACTGGTCTTGGGCTGAAGAATAAACTACAGCACCAAGCACATACAATGCACGAGCTCTACGACGAGTACGTACAGGTAACATGGCTTCAAAACGGTCGGCTGGTCAGAACGCACTAAACAGAACGCACTGAAGAACAGCAAGGCCTGTGAAGAACGACCTGAAAATCAGGAACGAGCGGCCAATAAAACAAAGATTTCTCAATGCCAACTGACCAAACGCACTGAAAAGCAGATACAAACCTCACAAGCACAGACTGAACAACAGTTAAAACGAACTGAAAAATACGAGTCTCACAAGCGCGAATCGTCTCTCACCAAACTTCTACTAACACGAGATAAACACGAGATTAGCAGAAGGAGCCCAAAGGGTGTCGTACGGGCTATTGAACTTCCGTTTTATAGTCTCGTCGGACTTGGTGTACGTCACCACGTACTAGGCTGTCGTACTTTTGTGTGGTCGTGTGTGTGCAAGTCCGTTCGTAAGAAAGTCTGCCGCAAGTCCGCCGAAGGTACGTCGGAAGTATGTCGGACAGGCTGTCGGACTTTTGTAGGTGAAAAGTCCGACCGTGTGTACGCGGCATTAGTGTGTGCGTCCACCTCACAGTGTTTAGCTAAACCTACAAGTTAGTGTAGGGAGACCTCTGCACAGTGTTCATCTAAAGCTACAAGTTAGTGCAGTGTGTCCTGCTCACAGTGTTCAGCTAAAACTACAAGTTAGTGCGGTGTGTCCTGCTCACAGTATTCAGCTAAAACTACAGGTTAGTGGGGTGCGTCCTGCTCACAGTGTTCAGCTAAAACTACAAGTTAGTGCGGTGCGTCCTGCTCACAGTGTTCAGCTAAAACTACAAGTTAGTGGGGTGCGTCCTGCTCACAGTGTTCAGCTAAAACTACAAGTTAGTGGGGTGCGTCCTGCTCACAGTGTTCAGCTAAAACTACAAGTTAGTGGGGTGCGTCCTGCTCACAGTGTTCAGCTAAAACTACAAGTTAGTGGGGTGCGTCCTGCTCACAGTGTTCAGCTAAAACTACAAGTTAGTGCTGTGCGTCCTGCTCACAGTGTTCAGCTAAAACTAAAAGTTAGTGGGGTGCGTCCTGCTCACAGTGTTCAGCTAAAACTACAAGTTAGTGCTGTGCGTCCTGCTCACAGCGTTCAGCTAAAACTACAAGTTAGTGTGGTGCGTCCACCTCACAGTGTTTAGCTAAACCTACAAGTTAGTGTAGTGAGACCTCTGCACAGTGTTCATCTAAAGCTACAAGTTAGTGCAGTGCGTCCTGCTCACAGTGTTCAGCTAAAACTACAAGTTAGTGTGGTGCGTCCTGCTCACAGTGTTCAGCTAAAACTACAAGTTAGTGCTGTGCGTCCTGCTCACAGTGTTTAGCTAAAACTACAAGTTAGTGGGGTGCGTCCTGCTCACAGTGTTCAGCTAAAACTACAAGTTAGTGCTGTGCGTCCTGCTCACAGCGTTCAGCTAAAACTACAAGTTAGTGTGGTGCGTCCACCTCACAGTGTTTAGCTAAACCTACAAGTTAGTGTAGTGAGACCTCTGCACAGTGTTCATCTAAAGCTACAAGTTAGTGCAGTGCGTCCTGCTCACAGTGTTCAGCTAAAACTACAAGTTAGTGCGGTGCGTCCTGCTCACAGTATTCAGCTAAAACTAAAAGTTAGTGCTGTGCATCCTGCTCACAGTGTTCAGCTAAAACTACAAGTTAGTGTGGTGCGTCCACCTCACAGTGTTCAGCTAAACCTACAAGTTAGTGTAGTGAGACCTCTGCACAGTGTTCATCTAAAGCTACAAGTTAGTGCGGTGCGTCCTGCTCACAGTGTTCAGCTAAAACTACAAGTTAGTGCGGTGCGTCCTGCTCACAGTGTTCAGCTAAAACTACAAGTTAGTGGGGTGCGTCCTGCTCACAGTGTTCAGCTAAAACTACAAGTTAGTGGGGTGCGTCCTGCTCACAGTGTTCAGCTAAAACTACAAGTTAGTGGGGTGCGTCCTGCTCACAGTGTTCAGCTAAAACTACAAGTTAGTGGGGTGCGTCCTGCTCACAGTGTTCAGCTAAAACTACAAGTTAGTGCTGTGCGTCCTGCTCACAGTGTTTAGCTAAAACTACAAGTTAGTGGGGTGCGTCCTGCTCACAGTGTTCAGCTAAAACTACAAGTTAGTGCTGTGCGTCCTGCTCACAGCGTTTAGCTAAAACTACAAGTTAGTGTGGTGCGTCCACCTCACAGTGTTTAGCTAAACCTACAAGTTAGTGTAGTGAGACCTCTGCACAGTGTTCATCTAAAGCTACAAGTTAGTGCAGTGCGTCCTGCTCACAGTGTTCAGCTAAAACTACAAGTTAGTGCGGTGCGTCCTGCTCACAGTGTTCAGCTAAAACTACAAGTTAGTGGGGTGCGTCCTGCTCACAGTGTTCAGCTAAAACTACAAGTTAGTGGGGTGCATCCTGCTCACAGTGTTCAGCTAAAACTACAAGTTAGTGGGGTGCGTCCTGCTCACAGTGTTCAGCTAAAACTACAAGTTAGAGGGGTGCGTCCTGCTCACAGTGTTCAGCTAAAACTACAAGTTAGTGCTGTGCGTCCTGCTCACAGTGTTCAGCTAAAACTAAAAGTTAGTGGGGTGCGTCCTGCTCACAGTGTTCAGCTAAAACTACAAGTTAGTGCTGTGCGTCCTGCTCACAGCGTTCAGCTAAAACTACAAGTTAGTGTGGTGCGTCCACCTCACAGTGTTTAGCTAAACCTACAAGTTAGTGTAGTGAGACCTCTGCACAGTGTTCATCTAAAGCTACAAGTTAGTGCAGTGCGTCCTGCTCACAGTGTTCAGCTAAAACTACAAGTTAGTGCGGTGCGTCCTGCTCACAGTGTTCAGCTAAAACTAAAAGTTAGTGCTGTGCGTCCTGCTCACAGTGTTCAGCTAAAACTACAAGTTAGTGTGGTGCGTCCACCTCACAGTGTTCAGCTAAACCTACAAGTTAGTGTAGTGAGACCTCTGCACAGTGTTCATCTAAAGCTACAAGTTAGTGCAGTGCGTCCTGCTCACAGTGTTCAGCTAAAACTACAAGTTAGTGCGGTGCGTCCTACTCACACTGTTCAGCTAAAACTACAAGTTAGTGCGGTGCGTCCTGTTCACAGTGTTCCGCTAAAACTACAAGTTAGTGGGGTGCGTCCTGCTCACAGTGTTTAGCTAAAACTACAAGTTAGTGCTGTGCGTCCTGCTCACAGTGTTCAGCTAAAACTACAAGTTAGTGGGATGCGTCCTGCTCACAGTGTTCAGCTAAAACTTCAAGTTAGTGTGGTGCGTCCTGCTCACAGTGTTCAGCTAAAACTACACGTTAGTGCTGTGCGTCCTGCTCACAGTGTTCAGCTAAAACTACAAGTTAGTGTGGTGCGTCCACCTCACAGTGTTCAGCTAAACCTACATGTTAGTGTAGTGAGACATCTGCACAGTGTTCATCTAAAGCTACAAGTTAGTGCAGTGCGTCCTGCTCACAGTGTTCAGCTAAAACTACAAGTTAGTGCGGTGCGTCCTGCTCACAGTGTTCAGCTAAAACTACAAGTTAGTGGGGTGCGTCCTGCTCACAGTGTTCAGCTAAAACTACAAGTTAGTGGGGTGCGTCCTGCTCACAGTGTTCAGCTAAAACTACAAGTTAGTGGGGTGCGTCCTGCTCACAGTGTTCAGCTAAAACTACAAGTTAGTGCTGTGCGTCCTGCTCACAGCGTTTAGCTAAAACTACAAGTTAGTGTGGTGCGTCCACCTCACAGTGTTTAGCTAAACCTACAAGTTAGTGTAGTGAGACCTCTGCACAGTGTTCATCTAAAGCTACAAGTTAGTGCAGTGCGTCCTGCTCACAGTGTTCAGCTAAAACTACAAGTTAGTGCGGTGCGTCCTGCTCACAGTGTTCAGCTAAAACTACAAGTTAGTGGGGTGCATCCTGCTCACAGTGTTCAGCTAAAACTACAAGTTAGTGGGGTGCGTCCTGCTCACAGTGTTCAGCTAAAACTACAAGTTAGAGGGGTGCGTCCTGCTCACAGTGTTCAGCTAAAACTACAAGTTAGTGCTGTGCGTCCTGCTCACAGTGTTCAGCTAAAACTAAAAGTTAGTGGGGTGCGTCCTGCTCACAGTGTTCAGCTAAAACTACAAGTTAGTGCTGTGCGTCCTGCTCACAGCGTTCAGCTAAAACTACAAGTTAGTGTGGTGCGTCCACCTCACAGTGTTTAGCTAAACCTACAAGTTAGTGTAGTGAGACCTCTGCACAGTGTTCATCTAAAGCTACAAGTTAGTGCAGTGCGTCCTGCTCACAGTGTTCAGCTAAAACTACAAGTTAGTGCGGTGCGTCCTGCTCAAAGTGTTCAGCTAAAACTAAAAGTTAGTGCTGTGCGTCCTGCTCACAGTGTTCAGCTAAAACTACAAGTTAGTGTGGTGCGTCCACCTCACAGTGTTCAGCTAAACCTACAAGTTAGTGTAGTGAGACCTCTGCACAGTGTTCATCTAAAGCTACAAGTTAGTGCAGTGCGTCCTGCTCACAGTGTTCAGCTAAACCTACATGTTAGTGTAGTGAGACATCTGCACAGTGTTCATCTAAAGCTACAAGTTAGTGCAGTGCATCCTGCTCACAGTGTTCAGCTAAAACTACAAGTTAGTGCGGTGCGTCCTGCTCACACTGTTCAGCTAAAACTACAAGTTAGTGCGGTGCATCCTGTTCACAGTGTTCAGCTAAAACTACAAGTTAGTGGGGTGCATCCTGCTCACAGTGTTCAGCTAAAACTACAAGTTAGTGCGGTGCGTCCTGCTCACAGTGTTCAGCTAAAACTACAAGTTAGTGGGGTGAGACCCTCTGCACAGTGTTCAGCTAAAACTACAAGTTAGTGTGGTGCGTCCTCCTCACAGTGTTCAGCTAAACCTACAAGTTATTTTTTTGCGAGCTCTGCACAGTGTTCAGCTAAAGCTACCTGTAGAAGGTTGGTGGTGTTTTCCTGATCCTATCACTACCGCAGGCAGCTAAAAAAGCAGCTAAAAAGGCTACAAGTTTGTTTTTTGCGAGCTCTGCACAGTGTTCAGCTAAAGCTACCTGTAAAAGGTTGGTGGTGTTCTCATACTACAGGCAGGCAGTTGATTTTGCTAGCTGCAATATCAGTACATATATATATATATATATATATATATATATATCCCAGCTTAGTGCAGCTACAGGCCATTAGTATGTCTGGAAGGCCAAGAAGGAGAGGCAGACAGTCACAAGCCAATAAGAGAAGGTAAGCAGGCTCTGTGTCTAGTGCTGGTCGTGGAGACGGTGCATCCTCATCAGCACGTGGCCGTGGGACACGCTTGGCCTTTTTTTCGGCAGCTGGCCGCGTTGAGCCGCAACATGCGGAAGACTTGGTCGAGTGGATGACCAAGCCGTCCTCATCCTCCTCATCCTCTCTCACCCATGCCCAGGGTACTTTGCCTGGCAAAGCAGCAGCCTCTTCCCTCGGCTCAATGTCATCAGAGACTCCTTCCCTAGCCCCACCATGTCCTCCTGAGGAGTCCCTCGAACTGTTTGACCACAGTGTTGGGTACATGCTCCAGGAGGATGCCCAGCGTTTGAAAGGCTCTGATGATGATACTGAGCTCGATGAAGGCAGTAATATTAGCACGGACAGAGGGGGTGCCCAAGAAGGACAGCAATCTGGCAGTCATGCTCCCCCTGCTGCAGCATACTGCCAGGTTTGCTCCAGTGATGAGGAGGGAGGGGATGATGAGGTCACTGACTCAACGTGGGTGCCTGATAGAGAGAGGAGGAGGAGGAGGAGGCGGCACATCACCAACAAGGCAGGATGCCCTCCAGGGGCCAGCCTAAGGGCAGCACATTGACTCCATCACACCCCAAAGCTCCACATGTGCAGGGCGCTGCAGTCTCTGCATGTTATTCAAAAAGTTCTTTGGTGTGGGCCTTTTTTGAGATGAGTGCATCAGATCGCACCGCTGCTATTTGCAACATATGTCTCAAGCGTATCTCACGTGGCCAAAACATCTCCCGCTTGGGCACCACATGCTTGACCAGACTATGCCATGCAGTTCATTGGCAAGCGTATCTAAAAGACCCACACCAAAGAACAAAGAGGACCTCTCCTTGCTCCTCATCAGCTGAGATCTCCAACCCCACTATACCTTCAGTCCTCTCTGAGACCTGCACTGAGAGGAATGAAGGTGTAGAATTAGGTGTGTCACAGCCAAGTACTTGTGGGCAATCTGCTTTTGGTACACCGACGTCAGATTGTACCAGGCAAATTTCCCTGCCCCAGCTGCTGCACCGCCGAAAGAAGTTTGCTCCCAGCCATCCACATGCCCAGCGGTTGAATGCTAGCTTGGCAAAATTGCTAGCACTTCAACTGCTGCCTTTTCAGTTGGTAGACTCTGCCCCCTTCCGCCTTTCTCACGGAAGGCGATTCCGGCTCTCTACCTGCATGTGGAAGGCAATGTCCATGCCTCGCTGGACAGGGCGGTCAGCGGTAAGGTGCATATTACCGCTGACTCATGGTCCAGCAGGCATGGACAGGGACGTTACCTAAGTTTCACAGCGCATTGGGTGACTCTGCTGGCAGCTGGGAAGGATGCAGGACAAGGTGCAGTAGTGTTGGAGGTTGTTCTGCCACCACGCCTCCAAAATGCTAATGACTGTGACACACCTCTCTCCTCCACCCCCTCCGCTTCTTCTTCCTCCATGGCCTCTTCCTGTGCTTTGTCCTCGGAACCAGCGGTGCTCCGTAGCCGTTCAAGGGGCTACGCAAGTACGCAGGCCAAAAGATGCCATGCGGTGCTTGAGCTGGTGTGCTTGGGGGACAGGAGCCACACTGGGGCAGAGGTTCTGTCAGCTCTGCAGGGGCAGGTTCAGAGGTGGTTGACGCCACGCCAACTTAAGGCAGGAATGGTGGTTTGCGACAATGGCACCAACCTCCACTCTGCCCTCCGACAGGGACAAATGACCCATGTGCCCTGTTTGGCTCACGTCCTTAACTTGGTGGTGCAGTGGTTCTTGGGCAGGTACCCGGGCTTACAGGATGTCCTGAGGCAGGCCAGGAAAGTCTGTGTGCATTTCCGCCGGTCATATAATGCCAGTGCTCGGCTGGCGGACCTCCAAAAGGAGATTAACCTGCCCAAGAACCGCCTAATCTGTGACATGCCCACCAGGTGGATCTCAACGCTGGCCATGCTGCAGCGGCTGCACACGCAGCAGAGGGCCATCAATGAGTACCTGTGTGACTATGGCACCAGGACAGGGTCAGGGGAGCTTGTTTTTTTTTCCCCACGCCAGTGGGCCATGATCAGGGATGCATGCACTGTCCTGTCACCATTTGAGGAGGCCACGAGCATGGTGAGCAGTGACAGTACATGCATCAGTGACACTGTCCACCTGTTGGAGCACACGCTGCGTGGAATAATGGACAGGGCACTTGAGGCAGAACAGAGGCAGGAAAAGGAGGACTTCCTTAGCTCTCAAGGTCCCCTTTATCTAGACAGTGTTCCTGCGTGCCCGCCGATCACACAGGAAGAGGACGAGGAGGAGGAGGAAGATCGTGTCAGTATGGAGGTGGAGCCTGGCACTCAGCATCAGCAGCAGTCTTTAAGGGATCAGTCCCAAGAAACACATGGACTTGTACATGGCTGGGAGGAGGTGGCTGCGGACCATGTCGTCCTTAGTGATCCAGTGATCATTTCTGCGTTCCAACTAGAGTATCTGTGAGGGGTTGCAGTGTTGTGGCACCAGCACCAGTGCCTAAGGCCTAATTTTTCAGCCCCTGTTCAACAGGGGCATGTAATTACAATTCTTGATCTAATATTTCACAGCAGGGCCCATTTCTGCACCCACCAAGAGCGAGTGAGGACCTACAGCGTTGTGGCACCACCACCACCACCACCACCACCAAAGGCCCAAATTTTCTGCACTTGTTTGTAACCGATCACAGGGTGCGTCTGTCCACCAACTCGGTCGATCGACTGACCTTCATAAAAATGAATCAGTCTTGGATCACCACCAGCTACCAAGCACCTGATGCTGATGTAACCGATTAATTTTTTTTGAAATCTCAGATCCCTTCAAAGACTGCTTTTGCTGATGCTGAGTGACTATCCCTGAGTAATTATCCTCTTCCTCCTCAATCATCACGCTGATAGCTTGTAAGAACATTTTTGGTTCTGGGCGCCACCACCAGTGCCTAAGGCCCAATTTTTCAGCCCCTGTTTAACAGGGGCGTGTAATTACAATTTTTGATGCAATACTTTTCAGCAGGGCTCATTTCTGCGTTCCAACTAGAGTATCTGTGAGGGGTTGCAGTGTTGTGGCACCAGCACCAGTGCCTAAGACCCAATTTTTCAGCCCCTGTTTAACAGGGGCGTGTAATTACAATTTTTGATGCAATACTTTGCAGCAGGGCTCGTTCCTGCATTCCAACTAGAGTGTCTGTGAGGGGTTGCAGTGTTGTGGCACCAGCACCAGTGCTTAAGGCCTAATTTTTCAGCCCCTGTTCAACAGGGGCATGTAATTACAATTCTTGATCTAATATTTCACAGCAGGGCCCATTTCTGCACCCACCAAGAGCGAGTGAAGACTTACAGCGTTGTGGAACCAGCACCACCACCACCACCACCACCAAAGGCCCAAATTTTCTGCCCTTGTTCAACAGGGGCATGTAATTACAATTCTTGATCTAATATTTCACAGCAGGGCCCATTCCTGCACCCACCAAAAGCGAGTGAGGACTTACAGTGTTGTGGCACCAGCACCACCACCACCACCAAAGGTCCAATTTTTCTGCCCTTGTTCAATATGGGCATGTAATTACAATTATTGATCTAATATTTCACAGCAGGGCCCATTTCTGCGCCCACCAAGAGCGAGTGAGGACTTACAGTGTTGTGGCACCAGCACCACCACCACCACCAAAGGCCCAATTTTTCTGCCCCTGTTCAACAGGGGCATGTAATTACAATTCTTGATCTAATATTTCACAGCGGGGCCCTGTGAGGGCTTACAGTGTTGTGGCCACAACAACACCTAAGGCCTAAATTTCTGCTGAGTATATAGGGTAGGCCCCTACTTTCAAACATGTAACTTACAAACGACTCCTACTTGCAAACGGAAGGAGACAACAGGAAGTGAGATGAAATCTACCCCTAGGAAGGGAAATTCTCTCCTGTAAGAGTTAATATGGGAAAAACATTTCTCCTTTCCACTGATGCTTTCCAATCCTTGTTCCACAAAAAACCCCAAATTTTCAAAAAACATTTGTCATTGGGACAAAAAGTGAGGTGAAATCTTCTGAAGACAGCAAAACAAATGTCACAGGGGTGATGGCTGGAGCTAAACACGTTAAAAATGTACCCGTTCAAAATTACAAACAGATTCTACTTAACAACAAACCTACAGTCCCTGTCTTGTTTGCACCGCCTGTATACTGCTGTTCAGAGTATATAGGGCCTGGTGGCCCCACACCTTTCCTTATTTTAATTTGGGTGCGGGGTTCCCCTTAATATCCATACAAGACCCAAAGGGCCTGGTAATGGACTGGGGGGTACCCATGCCGTTTGTCTCACTGATTTTCATCCATATTGCCAGGACCCGACATTACATTAAACCCGCAAGCAGTTTTAAATTAGATTTTTTCCTTCAAAAATGACATTTTGTGCAGGGACTGTCATAAACACGGGAAACACGCGCCACTTTACAGGCATACTTTAGACACACCCCAGGTACGATATTTAAAGGAATATTTCACTTTTTTTTTTTTTACTTTAGGCATCATTAAAATCACTGCTCCCGAAAAAACGGCCGTTTTAAAAAGTTTTTTTTGCATTGATACATGTCCCCTGGGGCAGGACCTGGGTCCCCAAACCCTTTTTAGGACAATACCATGCAAATTAGCCTTTAAAATTAGCACTTTTGATTTTGAACGTTCGAGTCCCATAGACGTCAATGGGGTTCTAAAGTTTGTGCGAATTTTCATCCGTTCGCAGGCTCTGGTGCGAACCGAACCGGGGGGTGTTCGGCTCATCCCTAATGCAATACTTTGCAGCAGGGCTCGTTCCTGCGCTCCAACTAGAGTATCTGTGAGGGGTTGCAGTGTTGTGGCACCAGCACCAGTGCCAAAGGCCCAATTTTTCAGCCCCTATTTAACAGGGGCGTGTAATTACAATTTTTGATGCAATACTTTGCAGCAGGGCTCGTTCCTGCGCTCCAACTAGAGTATCTGTTAGGGGTTGCAGTATTGTGGCACCAGCACCAATGCCTAAGGCCCAATTTTTCAGCCCCTGTTAAACAGGGGCGTATAATTAAAATTTTTGATGCAATACTTTGCAGCAGGGCTCATTCCCGTGCTCCAACTATTGCATCTGTAAGGGGTTGCAGTATTGTGGCACCAGTGCCTAAGGCCCAATTTTTCTGCCCCGGGGACATTTAATTACAATTCTTGATCTAATATTTCACAGCAGGGCCCATTCCTGCACCCACCAAGAGTAACTGTGAGGGCTTACAGTGTTGTGGCAACACCACCACCACCAAAAGCCCAATTTTTCAGCCCCTGTTTAACAGGGACGTGTAATTACAATTTCTGATGCAATATTTTGCAGGAGGGCTCATTCCTGCGCTCCAACTAGAGTATCTGTGAGTGTTGTGGCACCAGTGCCTAAGGCCCAATTTTTCTGCCCCTGTTCAACAGGAACATGTAATTACAATTCATGATCTAATATTTCACAGCAGGGCTCGTTTCTGCGCCCACCAAGAGTAACTGTAAGAACTTACAGTGTTGTGGCACCAGCACCACCAGCACCACCACCAAAGGCCCAATTTTTCTGCCCCTGTTCAACAGGTGCATGTAATTACAATTCTTGATCTAATATTTCACAACAGGGCCCGTTCCTGCGCCAACCAAGTGTAACTGTAAGGACTTACAGTGTTGTGGCAACACCACCACCACCAAAGGCCCAATTTTTCTGCCTCTGTTCAACAGGTGCATGTAATTACAATTCTTGATCTAATATTCACAGCAGGGCCCATTTCTGTACCCACTAAGAGTAACTGTGAGGGCTTACAGTGTTGTGGCAACACCAACGCCTAAGGCCCCAATTTCTGCAGAGTATATAGGGCAGGCCCCTACTTTCAAACATCCAACTTACAGACGACTCCTACTTGCAAACAGAAAGAGACAACAGAAAGTGAGATGAAATCTACCCCTAGGAAGGGAAATTCTCTCCTCTAAGAGTTAATATGGGAAAAACATTTCTCCTCTCCACTGATGCTTTATCAACAATCCTTGTTTCACTAAAAACCCCAAACTGTCAAAAAACATTTGTCATTGGGACAGAAAGTGAGGTGAAATCTTCTGAAGAGGTGCACAGACAGCAAAACAAAAGTCACGGGGGTGATAACCCTTCCCCAGTGGCGTAGCGTGGGGGGTGCAGGGGGTGCCGTGGCCCCAGGCGCGACATTTAGGGGGGCGCCAGTATGTGTCACTGGCTGCCTCCTCCTAATTTCTAACTCCTGTGTCCCCGGGCTCCGGCCGCCATGTTAAGTGTCCGGCGCCCTGTGATTGGGCGTATGGGGGTCATGTGAGGCGTAGGGCTGGCCTGTCCTCGATCGCTCCTGAAGTATAGTGTAGTATAGTGGTCAGTTTAGTATAGTGTAGTTTAGTATGGAGGTCAGTGTAGTGTAGTGGACAGTGTAGTATGGTGGTCAGTATAGTGTAGTATGGTGGTCATTGTAATGTAGTATAGTGGACAGTGTAGTATGGTGGTCAGTGTAGTGTAGTATGGTGGTCAGTATAGTGTAGTATAGTGGTCAGTATAGTATAGTATAGTGTAGTTTAGTATGGAGGTCAGTGTAGTGTAGTGGACAGTGTAGTATGGTGGTCAGTATAGTGTAGTATGGTGGTCATTGTAATGTAGTATAGTGGACAGTGTAGTATGGTGGTCAGTATAATGTAGTATGGTGGACAGTGTAGTATGGTGGACAGTGTAGTGTAGTGGACAGTGTAGTATAACAGACAGTGTAGTATAGTGATCAGTGTAGTGTAGTATAGTGGTCAGTATAGTGGTTAGTATAGTGTAGTTTAGTATGGAGGTCAGTGTAGTGTAGTGGACAGTGTAGTATAGTGGTCAGTGTAGTGTAGTATAGTGGACAGTGTAGTATGGTGGTCAGTATAGTGTAGTAAAGTGGACAGTGTAGTGTAGTGGTCAGTATAGTGGACAGTGTAGTATAGTGGACAAGTGTAGTATAGTGGACAGTATAGTGTAGTATAGTGGACAGTGTAGTATGGTGGTCAGTATAGTGTAGTATAGTGGTCAGTGTAGTGTAGTATAGTGGACAGTGTAGTGTAGTATGGTGGTCAGTGTAGTATAGTGGACAGTGTAGTATAGTGGTCAGTATAGTGGTCAGTGTAGTGTAGTATAGTGGTCAGTGTAGTATGGTGGTCAGTATAGTGTAGTATAGTGGTCAGTGAATGAATGAATGAATGAAGGATTTGTAGAGCGCTGCAAATGCGAACTGAATCACCTCAAGGCACTAGAATGCGTTCTCTGTTGCCAGCTTCTTAGAAAAGGAAGGTCTTTAGTTTTTTCCTGAAGGCCTGATGGTTTTCTTCCATGCGGATGTGGGTCGGAAGAGCGTTCCCTAGTCGAGGTCCTTGGACTGCGAATCTTCGTTCTCCCTTTGCTTTGTAGCGATATTTGGGAATGATGAGGAGGTTTTGGTTAGCTGATCGAAGGCTGCGATTGGGTGTGTAGTGTTTTATTTTCTCCTGAAGATATAGCGGAGCGTTTCCTTGTATGCATTTGTGGGTGAGGCAGAGGGTCTTGAATTTGATCAGATTCTTTACGGTTAGCCAGTGTAGGCACTTTAGGGATGGTGAAATAGATTCCCAGGGTTTTTTTCCTGTTAACAGTCTTGCCGCCGTGTTTTGAATGAGTTGTAAGCGCGCAAGCTGATATTGGGGTAGTCCTATGTAGAGCTAATTTGCGTAGTCGAGTCGGGAGTTGATGATTGTTCCCACAACTGCCGGTTTGTCTTCTTCTGGGATGAAGGGGATGAGTCTGCGTAGGAGGCGGAGGAGATGGTGGGATCCGATCACCACTGATCCTATTTGTGCATCCATTGTCATTCCTGAGTCAAAGATGACTCCGAGACTCTTGGCTTTGAGGCTTGGAGCGATGGTCTGTCCAAGGATGGTGGGAGGTGACCACGGGGTCTTCATTTTGGAATTTTTGTTGGCATGTAGGAGAAGAAGTTCTGTTTTTGAACCGTTAAGTTTGAGGGAGCTGATGGTCATCCAGTCATCGATTGAACTGAGGCATTCTTCTAATTGTTGATGATGTTTTTTTTGTCCGGTGATGCGAAAGTAGAGTTGGGTGTCATCGGCGTATGAGTGGAAACAGAGGTCCATTTTCCTGATGATATTGAGAAGTGGGCGGATGTAGATGTTGAATAGCACTGGTGACAGGGGTGAGCCCTGGGGAACTCCGCATGAGACTGCCCGGGTTTCCGAGGTGAATGTTCCTAGTTTCACTATCTGAGAGCGATTCTCTAGGAAGGATGCAAGCCATTTTTGAGCCAGACCTGTGACTCCTGCCACTTCTAAGAGGCGGACAAGTAAAGTATTGTGGTTCACTGTATCAAATGCTGCGCTGAGGTCCAACAGTACCAGGAGACTAGATTCTCCATCATCTGCTGCTTCAAGGGCGTCGTCCCATATTTTGAGGAGTGCTGTTTCTGTGCCATGGCCCGGGCGGAAGCCTGATTGCAGAGCGTCCAGGAGTTGGTGTGTGTCCAGGTGGCGTTGTAGTTGCAGTACTACTGCTTTCTCCATAATCTTGGAGATGGTGTTGAGGCTTGTTATCGGTCTTCGGCAGTTAGGGTCCTTAGGGTCAAGATTGGGTTTCTTCAGCAGAGGTTTGACGATGCCTTGCTTGAGGGAGGTTGGTACTGTCCCTTCTTTGAATGATTGATTTATGAGGTGTGTAAGAGTAGGGGCCAGGATGTCGGAACATTCTTTAAGGAGTTTTGTAGGAATGATGTCGTTTGGGGATGTGCTGTCTCGAAGGCTTCTGATAATGTTTATAGTCGTGTCAGCGGTGATAGGAGACAAAGAAAAATTCGGTGGTTGTGTTATGTTCGTGTCAATATCCTCTTTTTGCTTTGGTTGAATGAGGTTGGTTGTTCTTTTCTGAAGAATTGATTTCCGGATGTTGTCCATTTTGTCGATGAAGTAATCTGATAATTCATTGCAGAATTCTTCAGTATTGTTTCCGGGTGGCTCTAAGCAAGTCGGGTTCATTGACTGAGTGATTAATTTGAAAAGTTCTCACGGACGGTTTAGGGCAGTTGAGATGGTGTCCGAGAAGTGTTCTTTTTTGGCTTTGAAGATTGCCTTGTGGTATAGTGTAGTATAGTGGACAGTGTAGTATGGTGGTCAGTATAGTGTAGTATAGAGATCAGTGTAGTGTAGTATAGTGGACAGTGTAGTGTAGTATGGTGGTCAGTGTAGTATAGTGGACAGTGTAGTATAATGGTCAGTATAGTGTAGTGTAGTGGTCAGTGTAGTGTAGTATAGTGGTTAGTGTAGTATGGTGGTCAGTATAGTGTAGTATAGTGGACAGTGTAGTGTAGTATAGTGGACAGTGTAGTATGGTGGTCAGTATAGTGGTCAGTGTAGTATAGTGGACAGTGTAGTATGGTAGTCAGTGTAGTGTAGTATAGTGGACAGTGTAGTATGGTGGTCAGTATAGTGTAGTATAGTGGTCAGTGTAGTATAGTGGTCAGTGTAGTGTAGTATAGTGGTCAGTGTAGTGTAGTATAGTGGTCAGTATAGTGTATTATAGTGGTCAGTATAGTGTAGTATAGTGGACAGTGTAGTATAGTGGACAGTGTAGTGGTCAGTGTAGTGGACAGTATAGTGGTCAGTGTAATATACTGGACAGTATAGTATAGTGGTCAGTGTAGTATAGTGGACAGTATAGTATAGTGGTCAGTGTAGTGGACAATGTAGTGTAGTGGACAGTGTAGTTCTCAGTGTAGTGGTCAGTATAGGAATCAGGTAGGTCAGTATTATTGTATTTGAAGGGACTCAGGGATAGCTAAAAGTCCGCAGGTTAGGGGGCGCAAATTACTTGCCTTGCCCCGGGTGCTGACAACCCACGCTACGCCACTGCCCTTCCCTATGTTTTCCAAAAAGCTTAAAATAGATTTTTTGGCTGGAGCTACACTTTAAAAATGTACCAGTTCAAAATTACAAACAGATTCTACTTAACAACAAACCTACAGTGCCTGTCTTGTTTGCACCGCCTGTATATTGCTGTTCACAGTATATAGGGCCTGGGGGCAGCTTTAAATGACTTTTATTCCTTTACAAATGTCATTTTGTGCAGGGACTGTTCTAAGCACGGGAAATACGCGCCACTTTACAGGCATACTATAGACACTCCCCAGGTACGATATTTAAAGGAATATTTCACTTTTTTTTATCACTTTAGGTATCATTAAAATCACTGCTCCCGAAAAAAACGTTGGTTTTTAAAACTTTTTTTTGCATTGATACATGTCCCCTGGGCCAGGACCCAGGTCCCCAAACCCTTTTTAGGACAATACTATGCAAATTAGCCTTTAAAATTAGCACTTTTGATTTCGAACATTCAAGTCCCATAGACTTCAATGGGGTTCTAAAGTTTGTGGCACTTTTCGGTCCTTTCGCAGGTTCTGGTGCGAACCGAACCGGGGATGTGTTCGGCTCATCCCTATACAGGAGATGGTCAGAGACTGCAGATATAATACAGGAGATGGTCAGAGACTGCAGTTCCTATGGACGTTAGTAGATAATGGCCGATCGGCCCAATCACCTGACCCAGCGATACAGCAACAACAGTTCCTCTGATCAGGAGTCAGCTCACTCTGTATTGCCCATGGCGACTCCGCTGGGTAGAGCCCAGATCTGTATTCTGGCAATGACTCCATTCCTTTCTCTGCCAGGGATGGCGCTAGGCTGTGTGGCTTTCCCTCTGGTGGCGCAGGGCAGCGAGGTTCTCTCTCTGATGGTGTTCTCTCAGCACTGTCCTCTTCCTCTGGAGCTCTGGGTGCACTTCCCTGAAAGCTTTTCCGGGCTCCTGGCTCTCTCTCTCTCCCTTTCAGCTGAGCATGCTGTGTGGGCTGCAGTTTCTGTGTTACAGTGGGGCAGCCAGTCCTCAGGACTACATGCCCCACAATCCTCTTCTCTGCTCCTTTTTTATTCTATTTCTTCCCTGGCCGATATGAAGGCGGGGGAAGAAACACAGTGGGCGACTGTGCTGGCAAGCGCCGCTCACTAGTACAGCAGCGCGCGTGAGAAGGAGAGGCAGAGGGAGGGGGGAGAGGAAGGGAGGAAAGAAGAGCCCGCAGCTGCAGTGGCATCACTAAGTGCAGTAAAACATGGTGTCACCCCCCTCCACCAATTATAGTCGCCCCTCAGTACAGACCCCCCTCCATCAGTGCAGACCCCCCACTAAGTATAAACACCTCCCTCTGTACAGACCTTCCTCAGTACAGACCCCCTCTCACCCCCCTCCATCAGTATAGACCCCCCAAGACAAACCCCCCTCCATTAGTACAGACCCCCCAGGACAAACCCCCTCCATTAGTACAAACCCCTCTCCATTAGTACAGACCCCCCACCAGGACAAACCCCCCTCCATTAGTACAGACCCCCCAGGACAAACCCCCCTTCCATTAGTACAGACCCCCCCCATTAGTACAGACCCCCCACCAGGACAAACCCCCCCTCTATTAGTACAGACCCAGAGGACAAAACACCCCCCTCCATTAGTACAGACCCCCCCAGGACAAACCACTGCCCCTCCATTAGTACAGACCCCCCTCAGGACAAACCACCTGCCTCCATTAGTACAGACCTCCCCAGGACAAACTACCCCCCTCCATTAGTACAGACCCCCCCAGGACAAACCCCTCCTCCATTAGGGTACATAAAAACACCCAGCGGCAGCTGGAGAGGAGAGGACAGTGTGTAGTCACACCGCCTGGGTGGACAGCAGATCGCAGCAGGCAGGAGTTAGAGACTATCATACTTCTACGTACCTGACCAGCGAGTCCACTTGGGCAGAGGGTGGTCTCCCATACGTGTCCGACTCGTGGCCCCTGGTAGAATAAACAGAAGGCACGGGAGTGCAGAATGGTATGAGAGCCTGGCAGTAGGATCCAGATGCTGGTAGGTAAATAGTCTTTCAACAGCAGGTAGGTAGGCTGGAACACAGGCAAACGGGTGCTGAGCAGGAGCAGAGCAGGCAGGTCTGGGCACAAGCAGGGTTCGGCAACAGGAGAGCAGCGAGTTACAGAGGAGCAGGCAGTAGCGGAGTCAAACAGGCCAAGGTCAGGTGCAGGCAGAAGTAGGGGGTATCCGAGTAGCAAGCTGAGTTGTCAGGAGATCAGGAACACAGGTACAGGTAACAGGAGCAAGGCACAGGGGAGCTGATGATCAGGCAGCATAGAGCAGAGTGCACTGCTAACCTAAATAGGCCAATTGGTGCCAAACGCCGCACACGTGCGCACACCTACGCGCGCACACCCACGCGCCCACGCGCCCGAACACCAGCGTGCACACCAGTGCCCACAGGAGCATGCACACCAGTGCCCAAAGGAGCGCACACACCAGCGTGCACAGGTACGTGCGCTCCAGCGCACACCGACGTGCATCAGAGCGGCCAGCACAGCATCTATCAAGGTAACCTCTCTGACAGACACAGAGAGGTGGAAGAGGAGGATGAGAACACATGTCAGGCACAGACCACCCCCCAACGAAGTCACTGCGCGGCTGATCTCTCTCCACACAGAGACAGCAGCTCCAATCTCCGGCTGCTTCGCTCTCCTTCTCTGACAGGCTTGGGCAGGAAACACAGCGGCGGCGGTGACTTTCGGAGAGAGCCACCTCTGGACACGGACAAGGAGAGGAGGAGGATGAGGGAGCGCTTCAGCACCCCTACCTCTATGGCGCCCGGGTGCACTGCACCCCGCACATCCGCCTAGGATCGACCCTGACTCTATGCATCACTGCTCAGCCACTTCTATTTAACCATTTACTAACTGATCTGACTAATGTGTCACATTTTCTATTACCAATAGCTTGGATCTGTCATTATAGGATTCTTAATTGAGTCTGAACACTAGTCCAATTGCATCCATAGCTTCATAACTTCAATCCCGTTCCCTTATATTTACCTATAAAACCTTCAGGCTGGGTTCACACTTGTGCGATCACAGACATAGCATGTAACTCGCACCACATTGCTGTGCAGATCACATGCGATGTCTGTTCGATGCAAATTCAGCCATACAAACTGTATGGCTGAAATCTCATTCGCACCAAAATGGTGCAGGACCCATACAATCTGATTCCTGTTCGCACTGTGATCTGCAAACAGATCTGGGAGAGTCATTACATTTCTGTTGACACCTGCAGCAGTTTGCAGATGTCAGTGTGAACCTTCTGCGATTCAGGTTTGATGTGGGAACCCTCACAGGAGTTGCAGAGTTTCCCGCATCGCACCAGTGTGAACCCAGCCTTAATCATTTCACTATATTTCTAATTTTATTTCATAATTTCAAAAAAAATTATAATCTGTGGGGGGTTATCTCCAAAACCAATCCTCCTATGGGATCAGATATCATCATTCTCCCTGTCTAGGATCCAACCCCCCCCCCCCCTACAGCAGCCCTGATCCCCCTGTGCCCCCTGCAGCAGTGGCTTCTCCTCCTCTCCCTGAACTCAGGGGATCATTTCAGCATAGGGGTGAGGGTTGGTAAATATGTCAAATTTACTATACATTTCCTTTCCTCTTTCTTCAGTGAACATAGTAAGTGGGGGCTGTACACCAGTACCCACACACCTCTACCCACACACCTTTCAAATTAGGACCTGTAGATGTGTTCATACAGCCACATAGTGTAACTCCAGGTGGCTCCAGCCACATAAACAATTCACTGATTCATACTGTACAGACCACATGGCTTATGTGAATGAGCCCCAAGACCTTCACACATAGAGCTTTATTTATTATAGCAATACAGTTTTACATTTTAGATTTAGCAGAAATTGTGTAAGTTATGTTGTGTTTGTGTCAGTTAATAATGCTTTTAATGTATTTTTAGCAAAATATCACTTCAATATTTTCTGTTGGGGGAGGGGGGCCCTATCAGGCAGGCTGTACGGGGCCCCACGATTTCTATCAGCAGCCCTGATGACAGGTCTAAGCCTCTGATGGTGTTTTGGAAAGAAGATCGCCCGGTTCTGCAGCTTTCAGGGCGCTCGTTAACCTCCCTGGCGGTATGATTATTTCATATTTTTGATGCTGAAAGCGGTACCATTATTTTGCATGGAAATTTAGCGTTTTATATTGTAGGCCTGTAATTCTTAGGAATAACTCACTTAAATCTGTCCAAACCAGAGTCTAGTAGAGATCTTGGATATGATAAAGTTTGAAACACGAAATCATAAATTATAATATAATAAATAACTATAAATAATTATACCAAATAATAATATAATAATAATAAAAATTATTCAATAATGTAATCAAATCAAAAACACTGAAATTTGCTCAGTTGCAGAATTGTCGCTGTCATTACTTTTCAGTGTTTGATGACTGATCTCCCTACAAATCATTATCGCTCAATTCTGCAAGTAATTCTAATTTATTATCGCTGTTTTCTAGCTGGTCTAAAACCATTTTTGATGTAAAGGGACGGTTTTGATTGCTATGGACAATCTCCAGTTTCCAAGCAGAAAGAACAGTTTTTATAATCTAAAACTGCATGCAGGCCACTGGAGAAACCACTAGGGACAAAAGGGATGTGAAATAATTTCATACAGTAATGTAATCTGTAAGATTACAGCATACTGTGTGTATTGTGTGTGCTTCACTTTTTGAATTTGGCGCTGTTCTCCGTCCCCTGTGCGTCGCAACGCTCGCAGGGAACGGAGCTCGGCTCTGTGATGAATCGAACAGAGGACGAGGCGCTCACACCGCGGGGAGACATCGCAGGATCCAGGGGACAAGGTAAGTAAGCTCTTCCTGGATCCTGCGATGCGATCCTGAGTCTGGCTCGGAGTTACCGCTTTTGGTTCTGAAATTCCACCCCAAACCAAACTCGGGAATACCGCCAGGGAGGTTAAACTTTTCAAGTCCCTTTGTGACTAAAACCTCATACACACGATCGGATTTTCCGCCGACAAAACCGTGGACTTTTGGCCAAAGGGCGTTGGCCAGAAACTTGTCTTGCATGCAAACGCCAAGGAATTGTGGCCAACAAACACGTGGTTTTTCAGCTCTTTAGCGCCACTCTTTGGGCTCCTTCTGCTAATTTCATGTTAGTAGAAGTTTGGTGAGTCTTGATTAGCGCTTTTCATTTCCGCTTTTCAGTTTGTTTCTGAACAGCTGTTCGTCAACCAGCCATGTTGTGGAATCGGAGGAGATAACGTGTTATTATTGGTCTTGGAGTTATTTCTTTGACCCAAGTCCAGTCCAGAAAAAGGAGGAGGGGGATTTCTTGGACCAAAAATTGGTTGCTTTATTAATCGTGACCAATTATGTCATATCCCTTTGCTGCAGGAGCTCCAGGAGAATAATTTGAATGGTTTTCAGAATTATCTCCGGATGACGGACCCCTGCTTTCACCAACTTTTGGCATTGTTGACCCCCTATATTAGGAAGCAGGACACGTGCATGAGGCTTTTATTTTATTTTTTGGTTGAATAATGATTTGATTTGGTATATTTTCTATATTTTTGGATGCATAGAATGCACTTTTTGGATAAGTTCTATTGGCAGATAGCATGAATAATTGTATTTGTTTTCTTTTTTAATGCACAATTAAAAAACTGTGTAGAATAATACTTGGCTATGTGTTTTACTTCAAATGACAGTTTGGAAATAGGCAGTTACATTTAAAAAAATACAACGTAAAATTAACAAGGGACACCAACATAGTTTTATCTTTGATCTTAAAAACTACGGGATAATGGTGTTGTGGTAACTTGACCAAAAAAAAAAAGCATAATAATATTTTTCTTGATATCACTAGAAAATAAAAGCCATTTAAAATACGTTTGGCAGAACTCCATCAGTATCACCAGCAAAGCAGCTTCATTATGATCCCATTAAAGAAGAAGAGAATGTGCGTGGCATTTCAAGATTTCATAATTTGCCACATCACAAATGTTAATTCTCCATTACGAATGCTAGTTTAAAAGACCGACTGCTCCTGTCTCATCCTTGCTTCCGAGCATGCGTGTTTGTACTTTGGACTTTTGTCCAATGGACTTGTGTGCACAAGCTCGGAAAATCCGACAACAGAGATTTGTCCGTGGAAAATTTTAAAGCCTGCCACCCAACATTTTTCCGCAGAAAATAAGATGGAGCATACAAACGGTCGGATTTTCTGCCAACAGCCTGTCATCACACATTTCCCGTCGGAAAATCCGATCGCATGTACGCGGCTTTACTCGCATTGTGCAAAAAACTTGGCAAAGTCTACCATGGCTTGATTAGCTGGCTGTGTATTGCTATGGTGAAAAGATGGTGGGTGATCATACCTTTTAAAAGTTTCTGGTTTAACCCAGCCCTTGGCAGGCAGGACAATTTGCAGTTTCTGGTGCCTTGCATGTAAGATTTGAAAATTGTCACTAACTTGCGGTGGTGCTATGTAGCACTCTTGGTTTGTCTCCTCAACGTAGTCTTTGTTGCTGCTTGGCTCTGAGTGTCTGAGTCTGAAGTGTGTTGTAGAGTATCTTAAGGTTCAGCTTCTGAACTGAGAACACTGTTGTGTCTACTGTGTTCACTATTGGGACATACAGCTAGTAGAAAGGTCTTTGCTTTGGCTATAGTGACTGCCACTTCTTTCTCTACAGTAAGCTTTTCTAGGTTTGCTTCTAGTAAGGCTTTCTGTATTTCCAAGGACACTTCATGTTGTCCTCAGCCTCTAATCGTGCTCTATCAGCCTTTTTTTTTTATCTGCATTTCTAGCTGAGCAAAGGCTGCCCTGGCCTTTGCGGCTTCACCTTTTGCATGAGCAATCCCAAGTGCATTACTTGTGGACATAGGCATGCCCACGGGGCGTGTTGGGTGTGCCTGGGCACACCCTAATCACTCCTAGCTGTCTCCAAAGATCTGCCCCAAAATGTTGCATTTAACACTGTGTAGCCTGCGCTGCCAGGTAGCCCAGGCAGCAGATCGTGAAACTTGCCAGAGCCGCTGCGCTGAGTGTGTGAACTGTGTGGTAGTGTCACTGCTTGCAGAGAGAAAGACCATCGGTCAAAACTGAGCTGTGATTTCAGGGGTGAGCGGGCCGAACAGTTATCAAACACCAGCCAATGGTATGGGGTCCGGGCGGGCTGCTTTATGTGGCTCTGCCCCCTTTCTTAAGCAGCCAGTTTAATTGGCTGGTGGTTGTTAGCTCCTCGGTCCCGCCCACCCCCGAGATCGCGGCTGAGTTGTGACAGTTGGTCTTTCTCCCATTACATGACAGTGTCACACACAACGGCTCTAGCAAGCCTCACTACCTCTCCCCAATCAGTGCCACTCTGTACTGACACTGACAATCAGTTCTGCCAATCTGAGCTGCCAATCGGTGCCACTCTGTGCTGCCAATCGGTGCCACTCTGTGCTGACAATCAGTTCTGCCACTCTGTGCTGACAATCACTGCCAATCTCTGCTGACAATCAGTTCTGCCACTCTGTGCTGACAATCACTGCCAATCTGTGCTGACAATCAGTGCCACTCTGTGCTGACAATCAGTGCCACTCTGTGCTGACAATCAGTGCCACTCTGTGCTGACAATCAGTTCTGCCACTCTGTGCTGACAATCAGTGCCAATCTGTGCTGACAATCAGTGCCACTCTGTGCTGACAATCAGTTCTGCCACTCTGTGCTGACAATCAGTGCCAATCTGTGCTGACAATCAGTTCTGCCACTCTGTGCTGATAATCGGTGCCAATCTGTGCTGACAATCAGTGCCAACCTGTGCTGACAATCAGTTCTGCCACTCTGTGCTGACAATCAGTCTGGCACTCTGTGCTGACAATCAGTCTGGTACTCTGTGCTGACAATCAGTTCTGCCACTCTGTGCTGACAATCAGTTCTGCCACTCTGTGCTGACAATCACTGCCAATCTGTGCTGCCAATCAGTGCCACTCTGTGCAGACAATCAGTGCCAATCTGTGTTGACAATCAGTTCTGCCACTCTGTGCTGACAATCAGTGCCAACCTGTGCTGACAATCAGTTCTGCCACTCTGTGCTGACAATCAGTCTGGCACTCTGTGCTGACAATCAGTCTGGTACTCTGTGCTGACAATCAGTTCTGCCACTCTGTGCTGACAATCAGTTCTGCCACTCTGTGCTGACAATCACTGCCAATCTGTGCTGCCAATCAGTGCCACTCTGTGCGGACAATCAGTGCCAATCTGTGCTGACAATCAGTTCTGCCACTCTGTGCTGACAATCAGTGCCAATCTGTGAGGACAATCAGTTCTGCCACTCTGTGCTGACAATCAGTTCTGCCACTCTGTGCTGACAATCAGTGCCAATCTGTGCTGACAATCAGTTCTGCCACTCTGTGCTGACAATCAGTTCTGCCACTCTGTGCAGACAATCACTGCCAATCTGTGCTGCCAATCAGTGCCAATCTGTGCTGACAATCAGTGCCAATCTGTGCTGACAATCAGTTCTGCCACTCTGTGCTGACAATCAGTGCCAATCTGTGCTGACAATCAGTTCTGCCACTCTGTGCTGACAATCAGTTCTGCCACTCTGTGCGGACAATCAGTGCCAATCTGTGCTGACAATCAGTTCTGCGCCTCTGTGCTGACAATCAGTGCCAATCTGTGCAGACAATCGGTGCCAACCTGTGCTGACAATCAGTTCTGCCACTCTGTGCTGACAATCAGTCTGCCACTCTGTGCTGACAATCAGTCTGCCACTCTGTGCTGACAATCAGTCTGCCACTCTGTGCTGACAATCAGTTCTGCCACTCTGTGCTGCCAATCAGTGCCACTCTGTGCTGACAATCAGTGCCACTCTGTGCTGCCAATCAGTGCCAATCTGCGCTGAAAATCAGTTCTGCCACTCTATGCTGACAATCGGTGTCAATCTGTGCTGACAATCGGTGCCAATCTGTGCTGACAATCAGTTCTGCCACTCTGTGCTGACAATCAGTCTGGCACTCTGTGCTGACAATCAGTCTGGTACTCTGTGCTGACAATCAGTTCTGCCACTCTGTGCTGACAATCAGTTCTGCCACTCTGTGCTGACAATCAGTTCTGCCACTCTGTGCTGACAAACACTGCCAATCTGTGCTGCCAATCAGTGCCACTCTGTGCGGACAATCAGTGCCAATCTGTGCTGACAATCAATTCTGCCACTCTGTGCTGACAATCAGTGCCAATCTGTGCTGACAATCAGTTCTGCGACTCTGTGCGGACAATCAGTGCCAATCTGTGCTGACAATCAGTTCTGCCACTCTGTGCTGACAATCAGTGCCAATCTGTGCAGACAATCGGTGCCAACCTGTGCTGACAATCAGTCTGCCACTCTGTGCTGACAATCAGTCTGCCACTCTGTGCTGACAATCAGTTCTGACACTCTGTGCTGCCAATCAGTGCCACTCTGTGCTGACAATCAGTGCCAATCTGTGCTGACAATCAGTTCTGCCACTCTGTGCTGACAATCGGTGCCAATCTGTGCTGACAATCAGTTCTGCCACTCTGTGCTGACAATCACTGCCAATCTGTGCTGCCAATCAGTGCCACTCTGTTCTGACAATTGGTACCACTCTGTGCTGCCAATCAGTGCCACTCTGTGCTGCCAATCAGTGCCACTCTGTGCTGCCAATCAGTGCCAATCTGCGCTGAAAATCAGTTCTGCCACTCTGTGCTGACAATCGGTGTCAATCTGTTCTGACAATCAGTTCTGCCACTCTGTGCTGATAATCAGTGCCAATCTGTGCTGACAATCGGTGCCAACCTGTGCTGACAATCAGTTCTGCCATTCTGTGCTGACAATCAGTTCTGCCACTCTGTGCTGACAATCAGTTCTGCCACTCTGTACTGACAATCACTGCCAATCTGTGCTGCCAATCAGTGCCACTCTGTGCTGACAATCAGTGCCAATCTGTGCTGACAATCAGTTCTGCCACTCTGTGCTGACAATCAGTGCCAATCTGTGCTGACAATCAGTTCTGCCACTCTGTGCTGACAATCAGTTCTGCCACTCTGTACGGACAATCAGTGCCAATCTGTGCTGACAATCAGTTCTGCCACTCTGTGCTGACAATCACTGCCAATCTGTGCTGCCAATCAGTGCCACTCTGTGCTGACAATCAGTGCCAATCTGTGCTGACAATCAGTTCTGCCACTCTGTGCTGACAATCAGTGCCAATCTGTGCTGACAATCAGTTCTGCCACTCTGTGCTGACAATCAGTTCTGCCACTCTGTACGGACAATCAGTGCCAATCTGTGCTGACAATCAGTTCTGCCACTCTGTGCTGACAATCAGTGCCAATCTGTGCAGACAATCAGTTCTGCCACTCTGTGCTGACAATCAGTCTGCCACTCTGTGCTGACAATCAGTCTGCCACTCTGTGCTGACAATCAGTCCTGCCACTCTGTGCTGACAATGACTGCCACTCTGTGCAGACAATCAGTTCTGCCACTCTGTGCAGACAATCAGTTCTGCCACTCTGTGCTGACAATGACTGCCAATCTGTGCTGCCAATCAGTGCCACTCTGTGCTGACAATCAGTGCCAATCTGTGCTGACAATCAGTTCTGCCACTCTGTGCTGACAATCGGTGCCAATCTGTGCTGACAATCAGTTCTGCCACTCTGTGCTAACAATCACTGCCAATCTGTGCTGCCAATCAGTGCCACTCTGTTCTGACAATCGGTACCACTCTGTGCTGCCAAACAGTGCCACTCTGTGCTGCCAATCAGTGCCACTCTGTGCTGCCAATCAGTGCCACTCTGTGCTGACAATCAGTGCCAATCTGCGCTGAAAATCAGTTCTGCCACTCTGTGCTGACAATTGGTGTCAATCTGTGCTGACAATCGGTGCCAATCTGTGCTGACAATGACAATAAGTTCTGCCACTCTGTGCTGACACTGACAATCAGTTCTGCCAATCTGTGCTGCCAATCAGTGACACTCTGTGCTGACAATCGATGCCACTCTATGTTGACAATCAGTTCTGCCACTCTGTGCTGACAATCAGTTCTGCCACTCTGTGCTGACAATCAGTGCCAATCTGTGCTGACAATCATTTCTGACACTCTGTGCTGACAATCAGTTCTGCAACTCTGTGCTGACAATAAGTGCCAATCTGTGCTTACAATCGGTGCCAATCTGTGCTGACAATCGGTGCCAATCTGTGCTGACAATCAGTGCCACTCTGTGCGACAATCAGTGCCAATCTGTGCTGACCATCAGTTCTGCCACTCTGTGCGACAATCAGTGCCAATCTGTGCTGACCATTAGTTCTGCCACTCTGTGCTGCCAATCGGTGCCACTCTGTGCTAACAATCGGTGCCAATCTGTGCTGACAATCAGTGCCACTCTGTGCTGACAATCAGTGCCAATCTGTGCTGACCATCAGTTCTGCCACTCTGTGCTGACAATCAGTGCCAATCTGTGCTGACAATCAGTGCTGCCACTCTGTGCTGACAATCAGTTCTGCCACTCTGTGCTGACAATCAGTGTCAATCTGTGCTGACAATCAGTTCTGCCACTCTGTGCTGACAATCAGTGCCAATCTGTGCTGACAATCAGTTCTGCCACTCTGTGCTGACAATCTGTGCCAATCTGTGCTGACAATCGGTGCCAATCTGTGCTGACAATCAGTGCCACTCTGGCTGACAATTAGTGCTGACAATCTGTGCTGACAATCATTGCTGCCAGTGTCCATCAGTGCTGCCTATCAGTGCAAATCTGTGCTGCCAATCAGTGCCCATCAGTGCCAAACTGTGCTGCCAATCAGTGCAAATCTGTGCTGATAATCTGTGCCCAGTGCTGCCAATCAGTGCCCATCAGTGCTGCCTATCAGTGCCAATAAGTGCCCATTAGTGCTGCCAATCAGAGCCCATCAGTGCTGCCTATCAGTACCCATCAATGTCCAACAGTTCGGCCTATTGGTGCTGCCTATCGGTGCCAATCAGTGCTGCCATAATACTGGTCTCTGTGATATGCAACTTTATATTTAATACACATCAGTTTGAAGACAAGACATAATAGAAACTTAGCAGGGATGGTGGAAACCCCTCTATGGATAATTGCAATACAAATTAACTTCAAGTGCAACAACTGTTTAGCTGGGAGGTTCCCACCATTATACTTTGGAATTTTTGTTTTTTAAATTGTTACACTTAATGTTACATGTTTTAGTTACTATTATAATGTAAATTATTGCACTTGAAGTAAATTTTCCACCACCCTTCCTAAGTCCATGTCTTTATGGAAGTTGCTTTGTGCTCCGATGCGCAGTCATGTTGGGACAGTAAGAGGCAGTCCCCAAACTCCTCCCACAAAGTTGGGAGCATGAAATTGTCCAAAACTAAGGGGCCAAGCCCAACCCCTGAAAAACAACCCCACACCATAATCCCCCCTCCCTCAAATGATTTAGACCAATGCACAAAGCAAGATCCATAACGACATGGATGAGCGAGTTTGGGGTGGAGGTACTTGACTGGCCTGCATAGAGTACTGACCTCAACCCGATAGAACACCTTTGGGATGAATTAGAGTGGAGACTGCAAGCCAGACCTTCTCGTCCAACATCAGTGCCTGACCTCACAAATGCACTTCTGGAAGAATGGTCAAACATTCCCATAGACACACTCCTAAACCTTGTGGACGGCCTTCCCAGAAGAGGTGAAGCTGTTATAGCTGCAAAGGATGGGCCAACTCAATATTGAACCCTACATGCTTGTAAAGGCAGGTGTCCCAATACTTTTGACAATATAATGTGTGTATCATATTATATATATATACACGTATGTGTGTTTGAGCTTTGGGGTGCACACCCTAATGCAATAGGCTGCGCACGCCTATGCTTGTGGATGAAGATCTAGAGAAACTAGAGACTTTGGATCTTGTTTTAAGTGAAGGTGCCTGACTCTGCGACATGCTGCTTGTGGAGGTGCTTGACTATGTAGAGACTACTGTTGTCGGCCGCACTGACAGTTTAGCAGGCCTCTGTGTAGTCACTGTGTAATTCTGCTGGGTAGCCATAGGTGTGCTCAGCCTTTTGCATTAGGGTGTGCACCCCAAAGCTCAAATACATATGCATGTGTATATGTACTGATGGTGTCAGTAGGGCAGTGGACAGTGTCAGTAGTTTTATTTTTATTCTTTTTAAAGTATTTTATTTTGTAACATTTTTTTTTTGGTATGAAATATCAGTGGTCTAAACAGGGGGGAATATGCACCACACAAGGCGATTAGGGTGTGCCCAGGCACCCCTGGCACACCCTGTGCGCACGCCTATGTAGGTAGCTTCTGTATTGCTGGCAGCCCCTGTTTTAGCAGCTGCTGTTTCACTGTTCTGTCCCCACTACATATTTCCCTGTGTGTAGTTCGACATGCAGCTAAACCCTCCTATTCTGCAATAAGCCAGACTGAGTGTCATTTTGAAGCTTTACTAACAAAACAGGGTGGGGTGAAAGTATTGAGAAAAAACAAATACATATAATCAGTATATGACATATACAGAAATACAATTAATAAGCTAGGCTGTAGATGGCAAAAGTAATTCTCACCAGTGATGCTGTTTTTAGGGGATGCAAGCAGACGCAAGTTTTAGTACAACATGTGCTCTTATAGCTGGTTCCTTCTTTCAGTCTCAGTCTAAGATGGAATCTGAGTTCCCAGGATGCACCTGTTTCTCTTTCTTAGACTGAAGAATGATGGGAACTTTTGTTAAAGATGAACAGTTTCTAGTTTCTGTCAAAAACAGTTCATTTACCACTGGCTCCATCTTGTGGGATGGAGGAAAACAACTTAATATCCTGCTGGAGGCAGAACAGTAAGCCAATCCCCTGCTGCTCCCACCTCCAAGCTAATTGATTGGCAGAGATAGAGACTGGGTTGTCCCTTGTGACCCGATACTCAGTTCGAGCTCTACCCAATAGGAGGTTCAGGGAAGTGGCGCTAAGAGAGTGAGAACTAACAGCGTTGATAATTAATATATATTAATTATATTGATATAATATTATTAATATATAATAATATGACATTAATAAATGTGTTTATGCGGGGGGCTTGGCTTGATGGTGGAGCGAGTGGCCGCATAGTCACAGCGCTCCGGCTCTTAACAACCATCCTGCAGGCATCCTGAGTCCTATCTCCTCACCGAGGGTCTCAATTTGTTCCCCACGGCGGTGGGCACAAAGCAGGCTGGCTACCATGGTGAAATATGGGCCAGCTTGGCCCCTATCCACGTCGGACCGTCTGGCGGGATTCCGGAGGCCTCTCAGGCAGCCTCGCTGCAGGCACATCTATCTGGCGACCGGAGCTCTGCTAGTGGGGTGAGTGCTTCTACTCCTGCTATCTTCTGTAACACAGACTGTCTCCCAGTTATCACAAGACTACCAGACAGCTCAGGACCCCCAGCAGTCAATTGATGATGATGGTGAGCTGAATCCCCCTGCTGAACCAACCCTTGCCACCATTATGCTGGCTATACAAGATTGTAAGGCCTCACTCACTACTCAAATAGCCTCTATAAGAATGGATTTCTCACTCCTTAAACAGGATGTCCAAAACCTCCGTGACAGGGCTGGGGATATGGAGGAACGTATTAGTTCTGTGGAGGACACTATGCACCCCCTAACTGTTAAAGTGAGAGATAATACTGGGGAACTGGCAGCTCTCCGCGCCGAAATTGACGATTTGGAGAATTGTTCTAGAAGGAACAATTTACGTTTTCTTGGATTCCCTGAACGCGCGGAGGGCTCACACCCTGAAAATTTTTTATACTCCTGGCTGAGAGATATCTTTGGCACTGATGCACAAATCGTTTTCATATGTGATTGAGAGGGCACACCGTACACCCCCACGTCCTCCCCCAGAGGGAGCACCTCCACGTTCAATCATCGCTCGCATCCTAAACTTCCAGGATAAAGTGGCCATTTTACGAATAGCAAGAGAGAAAGGTCCGCTTAAATACAACAGCAACAATATCTCTATTTATCCTGACTTCTCCGCTGACTTCTGGCGCTGCATATCCGCTGATATGCAGCGCCAGCGCATATCATTCTCAGCAGTGAAGAATCGTCTACGTGAGGAGGGATTGAAATATGCCATGCTTTTTCCTGCCAAGCTTCGCATCATATTCGACGGTAAAGCTCACTTTTACTCCAGCCCTAAAGAAGCCATGGCTTGGCTAAACGACCGCTACGGGCCCGCAGACAGGCGCAGAGGTCACTGACAGCTTCACCGGTTTAATGTTCCCCTCTGCTGAACTCCCTATGGATGAAACCCTGCAGTCCCCCATCTACTAAATGCCAACCTCATCATATGGGGCTACCCACCTATACTAGAGGTCTTACAAAAAAGAAAAATCTGTAATCCTGCAACAACCTTTAACATTCCTGCTTGGCCTGTCATTTCTTTTTCTTGTCCTCGCTATTAAGAAGGACTGATTTTATTTTTTTTGTCTTCCTACAAAACGTACCGAAAAGACATCCTGGATCAGGACATAACTTTATTATTTTTCTACCGTCAGTTGAGAGCCACACCGATCTCCACGTTACCTCCCCACCAGACAGTGGTGTGACCACGGAATAGTTGGACCCTCAATAACATCCCCCCCCCCTTTTTTTTACGGGGTAGGAGGGGTCTATTTGGGTTTTGGGATCCAAGGCTCGCTAAGTTGGGGATGGCCGAGCGGGGTGGGGGTTATGATTTTTTCAAGCACAGTTTGCTCTTTTTTGTGCTCTTTTTTACTTTTTTTTACTTTTTTTTCTCTTTTCTCCTTTTTGCATTTTATATAGATGCTGCTCGAAACGGTTTATTGGCTTGCTCGGGTCTGTATACTGACAGTACAGACTCGAGTAAACATAGATATTTGAAATGTGATATAGATATAATTGAATGCATGTGGCCTGGCGCGGCCTGTGAGATACTAGACAAGAATGTGCTTATTTGTCCTTATGACCATGATATATTGTTTGTCTTACAGTGACAGGGTCCTTAAAAATAGTGTCATGGAACACTAGAGGTTTGAATGCCCCTCAAAAATGATCTCTCGTTTTTTCAGTCCTAAAGAAGTGCCGTCCTCATGTGGTGTGTCTCCAGGAGACCCACCTGACTGACACTAAGGTGAGGGCCCTTAAGCGTCCATGGCTGGCTCAGGGTTATCACGCTACACACACAAATTACTCTAGGGGGGTTGCTATCTTAGTGGCTAAATCCCTCCCAGCAAAAACTTTACAAGTCAAGACAGATCCAAATGGGAGATATGTCATACTTACTCTGCAAATCTCCTCAATAATGTTTACTATTGTCAACCTCTATATTCCTCCGCCTTTTTCGGCGGAGGTATTATTGAAATTGTCACTGTACTTGTTGGATAGACCCCCCGGACCTCTCCTCTACATCGGTGATTTTAATGCTATACTGGACCCAGCCGTGGACCACTTGGGGGGTGGGGGTAGACCCTTTCCCTCCCTTTTGAACTGGATGCAGGTTTATGACCTTACTGAATTATGGCGCTGGAAACACCCAGATGATAGTCAGTTTTCTTGTCAATCAGACTCATTTCACACTATGTCTCGAATTGATATGGCCTTCGCCCCAGCAGACACTCTTCCCTTTGTCGCTGCAGCTTCATACCTGCCTAGAGGGATTTCAGACCATGCACCCCTTTCTGTGGACCTCACCATCCTCCCGGGATCTGGCCCCTCCATTTGGAGGTTAAATTCTTATTGGCTGGAGGATGAGGTGGTACAGGGAACATGTAGGCAAGGTATCAAGGAGTACTGGAGGGACAATGTGGGGACAGTGGACCCTTCTATAGAGTGGGAGGCCTTCAAGACCTCATTGAAGGGCACCTTTATGTCCGTCAATGGGGCCTTGAGGAAAAATAACCAACAGTGTACGGCAGAACTTGAAACTGCCATGGTACAAGCAGAATCTGTATATGCCTCTGACCCAACCCCGGACACAAGAGAAACATGGCTATTGAAACGTAGGGAATATGAAATACGTCTGTTAGACCTTACAAAAAAGAAATTGTTACACACGGCACAGAAATCATTTGAACATGGTAACAAGGCTGGACGCCTTTTAGCATATCTAACAAGGCCTGATCGCCCTCCAGTATCCATTCCTCGTATCTATACTAAGACAGGTCAAATGAGTGAGGTCCCTGGGGATATTATGGAAACTTTTTTAAACTTCTACACAGAACTTTACACTTCCAGAGCTGAGTACACTGAACCCCAGCTAAACGAATACCTTGCTGACATATCTCTCCCCTCCATTTCTACTGAGGGGAGGGAGATGTTAGATGCTCCCATCTCTGTTGAAGAGATTGCAGTAGCCATTGCTCAAATGCCAGCCCACAAGACTCCTGGGCTGGATGGTTATCCCACTGAATGGTATTCACAATTTAGGGACTTACTGTGCCCATTTCTGCTACGTACATATAATAAGGCCTTGGATGCTGGTATCCTTCCCCCCACCATGCGAGAGGCCTTGATCGTGCTCCTGCTGAAACCCCGCAAAGATCCACTTAAATGTGAAACCTACCGCCCAATATCCCTCATAAATGTGGATGTTAGGATCCTAGCAAAAGTGCTTGCAAACCGCTTAAATAGTTACGTCTCTGGTCAATAGTGATCAAGGGGGTTTTATACCCGGACGGTCCACAAGAATGAATATCCGCAGACTATTCCACAACCTGCAATACCCTCATGAGTGTTCCCGTACACGTGCCATTGTGTCTTTAGACACATGTAAAGCATTTGATAGTGTGGAATGGCCATACCTCTTTCGGGTGTTGCAGGTGTATGGTTTCGGTCCTCGCATGGTGGCATGGATTAGACTACTTTATACATCCCCCCGAGCCCGAGTGCGAGTTAATTCCTCAATCACTAAATCATTCTCCATTACAAGGGGCACGAGGCAGGGATGCCCTTTGTCCCCGCTTCTGTTCGCCTTGGCTATGGAACCGCTGGCGGCACGAATTCGTACATCCCCTTCCATCAAAGGCCTGCCTATTGCTACCATTGAGGAGCATATTTCGCTCTATGCAGACGACACCTTGGTGTATCTGGCAGATACCAATGCATCACTTCGGTCGCTATTGGCCGAGATCAATAGATTTGAAGATTTCTCTGGATTCCGGGTGAACTGGGACAAATCCAGCCTGTTCCCTCTGGATTCTGCAGCAGTCTCCCAGATCCACCCGGACTCCAACTTACAGGTAGTAACCTCCTTCCGATATCTTGGGGTCTTGGTACAATCGCCTTTATCCGCCTACATTACTATCAATTTAGACCCCATACTGAGTCGACTACAGGAACAAACTAGACAGTGGATGGACCTGCCCCTAGATCTTATGGGAAGAGCTACTTAAAATGATCTACCTACCGAAACTGCTATACGTGCTGGCTAACTCCCCTTGCAAAATCCCCAAATCTATTTTTAAAAGGATAGATACGATTTGTACAACATTCCCGTGGAGTGGGGGGACCCCCAGGGTGGCACTGGAGACGTTAAGACTGCCATCACACATGGCGGGGTTGGCGTTTCCAAATTTTTTTCTTTATTACTTAGCATCACAGCTAGTGCATGTGCATGATTGGTCCAGTCCCGGCAAATGCATGTACTACCACTGAGGGAGCTATTGCGTCCTCTATGGAAACTCTACATAACATTGTTTATAGAGATAAGGTCCCAAATCGACCAGGCACCTCTATGCTAGCCACTTCTCTCTTACTTTTTCGATATATCGTTACAAAAATCTCGAAACATTCCTGGTCCACGTCCCCAAATAATCCCCTGTCGTGCAACCCTACTTTGCAGGAACTAAACTCATTGACCGACACTAAGCGATGGTACTCCAAGGGAATAAAATACTTATGTCATTTGTATGATGCCCAAGGGTTTAAAACTTTTCAACAACTGAGATTAGACTTACCACGCTCTTATTTGTTCCACTATTACCAACTTAGGCATGCTATATGAGCTCAGTTTGGCTCCTTAAAGAATCCCATTAATTTACCCCCACTAGAGAGACTCTTAAGACAACCAGACCCTAATAACCTTATTTCTTTTTTTTTTTTTTTTTTTTTTTTTCTTTTTTTTTTTTTAACCACTTCAGCGAATCTTTCCTTAAGAGACGTTGTTTCAACTTTAAAAAATCAAAAACTAGCCCATCTCTTTTTTTCACATCATTGTGGTTAATATGCAATTTTATCTTTATTTATTCAAAAACTTCTTAATTAAAAAAAGAAATATATGCGACAAATTCTCCAGCTAAGCAGAAGTTATACATAGTGTTTGTACAAACTACAGTAATGTCTGCTGCTATCTCCCTCCCTCCCTCCCCCTCAAACCCCTCCCAACACCCCCCCCCACCTCCACCCCCCCTTCCACCCAAACACCCACCACCCACACAACCTAAATTCTAATTGCACCTCGCTAATTCATTCATGCTCCAGCCATAACTTCCATATACTCTTAAATTTCTTTAAATTGCCTCTCCTTCTGTACCAGAATTCCTCCTTGATGATCATATCCTTGACCTCTCTTCTCCATTCTCCTACCGTTGGGGGTACTTTCGCCTGCCACTTCCGTGCTATAATTTTCCTACCCTGAAACAAACATCTTATAATTGCCGTCTGGGTGTCCTTCAGCATATCATTTTTCTCAAATAAACTCAAAAGGCAGGTTCGGGCCTCCATCACCAGTGATGCTCTAAATATTATGTTGATTTCCTCCACTAGGTTTTCCCAATATCTATATAACTTGGGGCATCGCCAGAACATGTGTATCAGGTCCCCTCTTCCGTCTCCACAACGCTGACAGTTCGCCTCCTGCCTCTTTCCAAACTTAAATAATTTTTCTGGTGTGTAGTAAAGTCTATAAATTAGGTACAGATGGGAGACCCCTTGTGAAGGTGACAGAGATACCCTTGGGCCCAATGCTAGATTAAACTTCCATTGTTCCTCTGTTATGGTGCCGATCTCTTCCCCCCACTTAGTTCTCCTCTTGGGCTCTACCTCCCCCTCCTGCCCCGCCTTGATTATACTCCTGTACATTTCTGAAATCAGCCCTCTAGAACCCTTGCTATTTACCAATTTCCGTAGTAAGGGCATTTCACTCCACTCTATCTCTTTGCCCTTAAATTGTGCCTCCAAGGCATGTCTTACCTGCAAGTAGCCAAAGAACAATCTATTGGGCACTGCAAACTCCTCTCTTAACTCCCGGAACAACTTCATCCTCCCTTCCCTATACATCTGTCTCAGACGGCGGATACCCCTCCTATCCCATTCTTCCATTTTCCCTATCGCACTGAGCTCCTTCAGATTTTTGTTGTTCCATAACGGGGAAAATTCGGAGAACCCCGAGTATCCTAGTGCAGCCTTTACCATCTTCCAGCTTCTGATCATTAACTGCGTTGTGGGGCAGCTATGTCCAAAGGATTCGGCCTCCACTGCCTCCACCTCTGTAGCATAGCTGATGTTACTCCTCCATAGGTTATCTCTTCCTAACCTTTCTTCAGGCACATTACTGCCTCTCATGAACTGTATTTGGGCTGCTAAGAAGTAACTCCAGGGGTCCGGCAGCGCCAGGCCTCCCTCCTCCCTCGGCCGCCGCAGCGTTTTCAAACCTATCCTTGCCACCCCATTTTTCCAGATTAATTCCCTGAACAGACTATCCAGCCTCCTAAACCAATGCCTTGGAATCCAGACAGGGGAATTCTGTAGTATAAATAAAATTTGTGGCATCCATATCATTTTGATAAGATTACATCTGCCGGCGACCGAGAGAGGAAGACCACCCCACACCCGACTCTTCTGCTTTAATTTTGTCAATAGTGGTACTACATTGCCCGTTATAAACTGCCCCGGATCTTTTGTTATATTCACCCCCAGGTATCTCATCTGGTTAACAATTTTTATCGAATTCACCTCACTAGGGAGAGGATTTACCAGGGGATCTATCGGCAATAAAGCCGATTTATCCCAGTTAATCCTCAAACCCGAGAAATGTCCGAAATCTTTAATTAGCTTCATGGCTGCTAGCAAGGAGGTTTGTGTATCTCCCAGGAATAACAGGATATCGTCCGCATACATAGCGACTTTCTCCTCTGCACCCCTACTTTTGAAGCCCTGAATTTCTTGTGACGTTCTCAGAGCAATTGCCAAGGGCTCCAGTGCGAGGGCGAAGAGCAGGGGCGACAATGGGCACCCCTGTCTCGTCCCCCTCCCCAACCGGAACCACTCCGAGAACTCGCCATTGACTCTGACTCTAGCTTTCGGGCTATCATATAGTAGTTTCAGCCATTTCACAAAGCTAGGGCCAAATTTAAACTCTGCCAGTACCTTCCACAGGTAGTGCCACTCCAGCCTATCAAATGCCTTAACCGCATCTAAAGATAGAATAGCTCTGCTGCCCCCCTTCTCCATAGGTACTTGTATGTTACTGTACATTCGCCTAATATTCATACTCACCGATCTATCCGGAATAAAACCGGTTTGATCCGCGTGTATTACTCTAGGAATTATTTTTTTTAACCTATTTGCTAAAACTTTAGCCAGAATCTTGACATCCGTACATAAAAGTGAGATTGGTCTGTATGAGGCAGCGTCTAACGGGTTCTTCCCCTCTTTTAACAAAATTATGATTGTAGCTTCTGTCATAGACATAGGTAATTTACCTTCCATCACGGCCCCATTCAAAACCTCTACTAGTTGAGGAAGCAAAACTTCTCCATATTTTTTATACAGTTCTGCAGGCAAACCATCAGGTCCTGGCGCTTTTTGATTCGCCATTTCCTTTACCACACTTTGTATCTCCACCAGTGTCAGTGGGGCGTCCAGGGTATCTCTTTCCTCTCTGGCTAGAGGAGCAATATTGAGTCTTTCAAAAAACTCCCACATCTCCCCTTCTACATCTAGCTGAGGGGCCTTATACAGATCTTCATAGTAAACTTTGAACACCTCCACCATACCGGGGGTGTGCCTTATAATACACCCGTCTCTATCCCACACCGCCGGTATCGTGGAGGAGGGACCGTTTGCCCTAGCTATTAATGCCAAGGTTCTACCCACCATTTCCCCTTCACAGAAAAAATTCTGTTTCTGAAACATTCTACTCTTTTCCTCTTTCTCCAGGATTAATTTTCTATATTCCTCCTGGCCCTCTACCCAAGCCTCATATCTGACTGTGGTAGGCTCCTCCAGATATCTAGCTTCTGCCTCCTTCACCATTTCCCTTATTCTTTGTTCCTTAACTTGTGCTTTCTTCTTGACATAGGAGATTTTCTGTACAAGAACCCCTCTAAGGAATGCCTTTAAAGCATCCCAAGTGGTACCTATCGGGGCAGACCCTTGATTCAGGTTTATGAACTCCCTCAGGCTACTGATGATCCCTCCATCATCCTCAATCACTTCAAGCCAGAAGGGGTTCAATTTCCACTCCCCTCGTCCAGTGTTCCACCCTGTTTTCACTGAAAAAACCACTGGAGAATGATCTGAGAGCCCCCTAAGATCATAATCTATCTCTTCCACCATTTTCAGAGCTTCTTCGTTACAGAGCACCAAATCTATTCTGGAGAGGGTGGCATGCGTCCTTGAGTGGCATGAATATTGCCTCATACCCGGATGCCTCCTCCTCCAAACATCCACCCAACCCACTTCCTCACAAAATTGGAGAAGCGGGCCCCTGGATATCCCTCCAGGAATCAGCCCTGTCGGGAATCTATCTAATCGATTATCCATAGCCATGTTGAAATCCCCCATTACTATGACCGGTACCCCTGGTTTGTCCGCTGTAAAATTTATCAGTTTGTTAAGTATCTCTGTTTTGAATGGTGGGGGAATATATACACCCGCCAGAATACAATCCCGCCCCTCAATACTACAGTAGAGGAAAACGTACCGACCATACTTATCCAGTTTGCTCTGTCTACAGGAGAAAACCAATCTGGTGTTTATCAGCACACTCACTCCTCTTGAATACGAGGAATAAGTTGAGTGGAACTGCTCTTGGTAGCCCCTATTCCTTAGAATGTTGACCGAACCCCTGTCTAAATGGGTTTCCTGGAGGCAGAGTATCCTGACATCCCTTATTCTGGCCATAGAGAAAATTGCTTGTTTCTTGCATACATCTTTCACCCCCCGCACATTCCACGAACATACCTTCACACAATTAACTGTTCCTAGCATTATCCTCGTATCTATTTTTGTGCCTACCAACACCTGTTCCTATATCTTAATTCTAAAAAAATACTTCCAACACTGTTGTGAATAATTTTTTTGAAATTTTGGTGCTATTACTTTTTGTGTAACTTCAGTGCCACACCTGTTTAACTCTAAATAATACTCAATTTCCAACACTGTTATAAATAATTCTTGGAATTTTGGTGCTATGTACCTTCAGTGCCACACCTGTTTAACTCTAAATAATACTCAATTTCCAACACTGTTATAAATAATTCTTGGAATTTTGGTGCTATTACTTTTACACTCCACTCTACCCCCCTATCCCCCCCCAAACTCACACATCCTCGCCCCCATACCCTCCCAACCCTCCCAACCCCCCACCTCCCCCCCCTGCTCCATCTAAACCCTCCCCCCTCCCCCACTGACCCAATCATGGGCCCTTCCCACTGAGCTTCCAAAGTGACCGTGATTAACCCTTTAGACCTAGGTGAACCACCTTCCTCCTCTTGCGTTGCAACCCGAACCTCTATAAGGGGGGGATTACCCCCAGCGTACTTAATACGTGTAAACACCAACAGGGAAGAGAGGAGAGAGAGAGAAAAGAGAAGAAAAAAAAAAAAAAAAAAAAACATTACTTTGTCTCTCCCCTCCCCCCCATAGCTGCTTCTCCCTAAAACCCACACCATTGAACCATATATCTCTACTTATACCAACTGTGAAAAGGGTAGGAGGGGAAAAAAGAAAGAGGGGGAGGGGGGGGAGAAGGAGGGAGGCGAGAAAAGGAAAAAAAAAAAGGGGGCAAAAAGAAAAAGCCCCGAGTTCCGATCTCCTACTCCCTCCCCCCCTCTCCCCGGATCCCCTCACCTGGCCGCGGCCTACCCTCATACCCCTCTAACCATGAAGACACTTCTGCTGGGTTATTAAAAAATTTCACCTCTCCATTTACTATTACCCGTAAACGAGCTGGGTACAGCAGCGCATATCTGAGTCCATGCCGCTGTAAGCTTCGCTTACATTCTACAAACTTCGCCCTCTGTCTCTGCAGCTCAGGAGAAAAATCTGGATACAAAGATATTTTTGCACCATTATACAAAATATTTTTCATCTCCCTCGCTTTCTGGAGAATAGTCGCTTTATCTCTGAAAAACAGAATTTTAACAATGAGTGGCCTTGGCTGACCCCCTGGATGTGAGACCCTCGGGGCAATTCTGTGTGCTCGCTCAATAGCAAACATTTTGGAGAAAGCGTCTTTGCCAAACATGTCCCTGAACCATCCCTCCATGAATTCTACAGGGTTGTTGCCCTCACTCTTTTCGGGGAGACCCAGGACCCTCACGTTCTTCCTGCGTGCTCTGTTCTCGTATTCATCAATTTTCTGGAGACATGTGTCTAGCTGTACCTTCATCTTCTTAACCTCCTGTCTCAGTGGGTTCACATCGTCCTCCACCTGACTGAGCCTCTCTTCTAAAGCAGTGGTACGGGCGCATACCTCTTGCATATCCTTTTTCAATATGACCAGGTCATCTCTAATTCCTCTAAGTTGGTCTGATAGATCCGACAACGTGGTCTTGCAAACATTAATTGCTAGAAGGATATCCTTCAGGGATGGTTCCTGCTCTGCCTCCTTATCCTTTGTTGCTTCATGGCCCAGGCCACTCAGGCCACTCTCCTTTACCAAACATGTCTGCAATGCTGATTCGGTTACTGAAGGTATACAGATTTCAGCTGAACCTTGGCTCTTCCTCCCCCCAGGGTGATTCAACTGTACCGCTTGGAGTTGTGCACCCCCCTGGTTTCCCTTTTTTGGTGTGCTATTTGGTGTATGGGCAAATCGCTCCAATTTAGCAGCCGCTCCCTGAGCTACTTTTTCCTTAGGGCCTCGCAAATTATGCGCTCCCTCCTGTGCTGCGGCCTCCTCTGACCCTTTTTTCCTGGTCATCTTATCCACCCTCACCCCTTAAACTTTAGGGGGCAAAGGTTTGTACCACCTATTCAATTGCTGTCAACTTTTTTCTTCCTGGGTAAACCAGTGGTCTGCTGATACCCCAAGGGGGGAAACCGCCTCCAGAAACCGGCTCCAGAAAGTTCAACCAGGCCCTGAGATAGTAACGCTAGCCAGTAAGATCACATTGCACCTTACAACTCCCTCTTCAGCCTTTGAAATGCTCCTTCCAATACATCATAGTAAAAGACTCACCGGGAGATGACACTACAGGCTCACGTTCGTTAGGGGTGAGACAGACAGGTTACCTCAGATGTGCGGCGCTCTGTGTAGCTGGACACTCTTACTTCCTCCTGTCATGTAAACCGCTGACCAGCGGTATCCACCTGTGTGCTGGCGGCCAGCGCAAGTGCTCAGATGAGGGGTCCGGTGCGGTTCTTAGACGCCTGTCTCCAGGAGAGCCACGGCTTCGGCTAAATCATAAGCCAGCTGCTTACTCCCTGTCTCCTCCACCCTCCGGCCGTCATACACATGGGGAAAGCCACTTCGGCGTCCCGAACATCCGGCGTGGGTGGCGGGCGGGCGTCGGGAGGAACAGCTGATAGCGGCTAGGTCCGGGTTCTCAACGCCCTCCCCTCCTCCTCAGCCTCCGGTCACGCCCATCCCCCCACCTTATTTCTACTTACTATGCGGCCCTAACGACAGACGTTAACCCCCGATTTAGCAAAGTGCAGGAAAAATGGACATCCATGGACATTTCATTTACTGAGGAGGACTGGACTGAATTCAGAGACACATATAAAGCCACGGTTATCTCATCCAGAGATAGAGTTATACAGATTAAATTTTTTCACCACTCTCACCTTACTCCGGCCAGATTACACAAAATGGGGCTGAAGTCCTCCGCTGAGTGCTTTCGTGGTTGTGGAGGGAGTGCTGATTTCATGCACTGCTTCTGGACCTGCCCAGTGGTTCAGGACTTTTAGGTGGAAGTAGGCTCCTTCATTTCCTCTGCTCTAGGCCTCCCCAATATCATCCACCCAAAAAATGGTCTGTTGGGGATCTTTGGAGATTTACAACTTTCAACACAGGCAAAAAGACTACTACGAATCCTCTACTTTTATGTTAGAAAAACCATTCTGCTGTCATGGAAGGGTGTATCAACACCCTTGAAATCCCTATGGCTAAAATTAATCAATGATGTTATACCACTGTATAGACTTACCTTTGAACTAAGGAAACGGACAAAAACATTCCATAAAATTTGGGGTAGGTGGCTTGCTAGCCCTCTGACCCTCACCTTGTAGGATATATATAGATGGGACATTTACAGGTTGCGCCAGGATAGCATATAATTTATGCAGATTATAAATACTGTTATATACGGACAAATTGCTTGTATAAGTAGTTGTGTGCAAATATTAACAGATGCACCAATGGCTGTCTTTGTTTATATGAGCTACATATTGTTGCTGTTTACTAATGACTGACCGAGCATATTAAGTGGTTGTTTGTTGTGCTTGTTTTGTACAACTGGTTTGTAAAATCAATAAAAATATCTTTTAAAAAAAAAATGTGTTTATGCACACATATGAAGCAAGTAACATTTAGGGGAATGTTTCCTTACTTTAACAGAATACATTCATGTAAAGAGTAGGGCTTAAAACTACTTTAAGTTATATTTCATTAGAGTTGGTAAATTTCATTATGATTGACTGAAACAGAATTGCCTGACTTGTTATTCTTAAGAGTTTAAGAACTTATGTGAAAGATCATTAACCATATCACAGAGACTTCTGGTCAGCAGCTTTAAACTATGGACACAGGTAACATCCTGTCTTTATCATGCAAGGGCAGCTTTCAAAAAGTGCAATAAATGGTCCTCTTTGCATGACAGTTTAAGAATGATAACTTTAAATTGACTTGAAATGTTTATTTAGGCATTGCTTATATTACTAAAGTTCACCCTAGTCTAAACAGTGACATGATATATCCAGACATAGAAGGCCCTTTTTTACTGTCAGATCAATGACCTATACTGAAGTTTTAGACTGACAAGTTAATGCTGGAAAAGCATTTTGTTATTATTGTCTATTAATAAAGCAGGAAGGCCATTGAACTAGGGAGCAGACAACAGCATATGTTAACCTTTTTAGAAACAGCTTCGAAATCTGCGCTAATCAGTTCTAATACACGAAAGGAAATAATTGGACAATTATCAGACATCTGAATGCTATCTACAGTGCCTTGCAAAAGTATTCACCCCCCTTTGCTTTTTAACTTTTTTGTTACATTACAGACTTTAGTTCAATGTTTTTTTAATCGGAATTATATGTGATGGATCAGAACACAATAGCCTAAGTTGGTGAAGTAAAATTAGAAAAATATATACATAAAACTATTTTTCAGAAATAAAAAAATGATAATTGGCATGTGCGTATGTATTCACCCCCTTTGTTATGAAGCCCATTAAAAGCTCTGGTGCAACCAATTACCTTCAGAAGTCACATAATTAGTGAAATGATGTCCACCTGTGTGCAATCTAAGTTTCACATGATCTGTCATTACATATAAACATCTTTTTGAAAGGCCCCAGAGGCTGCAACACCTAAGCAATAGGCACCAATAAACAAACACTGTCATGAAGACCAAGGAATTCCCCAAAAAAGTAAGGGACAATGTTGTTGAGAAGTACAAGTCAGGGTTAGGTTACAAAAAATATCCAAATCTTTGATGATCCATAGGCGCACCATTAAATCTATCATAACCAAATGAAAAGAACATGGCACAACAGCAAACCTGCCAAGAGACGGCCACACACCAAAACTCACGGACTGGGCAAGGAGGCATTATTCAGAGAGGCAACACAGAGACCTAAGTTAACCCTGGTGGAGCTGCAGAGTTCCACAGCAGAGACTGGAGTATCTGTACATAGGACGACAATAAGCCGTACGCTCCATAGAGTTGGGCTTTATGGCAGAGTGGCCAGAAGAAAGCCATTACTTTCAGCAAAAAACAAAATGGCACGTTTTAAGTTTGCGAAAAGGCATGTGGGAGACTTCCAAAATGTATGGAGGAAGGTGCTCTGGTCTGATGAGACTAAAATTTAACTTTTTGGTCATCAAAAAAAACGCTATGTCTGGCGCAAACCCAAAACATCACATCAACCAAAGAACACCATGCCCGTGTTTTTCAGCAGTTAGAACTGGGAAACTGGTCAGAGTTGAGGGAAAGATGGATGGTGCTAAACACAGGGATATTCTTGAGAAAAAACCTGTACCACTCTGTGTGATTTGAGGCTAGGATGGAGGTCACCTTCCAGCAGGACAACGACCCAAACACACTGCTAAATCAACACTTGAGTGGTTTATGGGGAAACATGTAAATGTGTTGGAATGGCCTAGTCAAAGCCCAGACCTCAATCCAATAGAAAATCTGTGGTCAGACTTAGGCCCCTTTCACACGGTTTGACCGTTCAGGTCAGCCTGTCAGTTTTGACGGCGGACCTGAACGGGCGCTCCATGCTAGCCTATGGAGCGACAGATGTCAGCGGAGACATGCTAAAAGCAGATGGATGCCTCTACGTTCGGATCCGACGCTGGCGGATCGGATTGGGTGAGATCTGATGAAAACGGGCAGCATGTCAAATGACACTGACAAGGCTGCAAGGCTGAAAATGACACTGACAAGGCTGCAATGTCACTGGACAAGCATGCAGATGGACGCTATGCATGGCTGCATTGATGAGCATTTAAATGTAAGTTTTTTTCCTTAAATATTTTTTTCCTTAAAATTCCTTAAACTCTTATCTTCAGGTTTGCTGATTGGTTATTGGCAGTTACGTAGTGCCTCGTTTACTGCCGTTGAGAAAACCTGTCTGCATTAGACAGTGATGTAATGGCGGACAAACGGTATCAGAGTGGTGTGCTTAAAAGAAAACTAAAGGTTTAAAGTAATGTATAGAAGGTAGGGCCCGAAAGTGACTCAAGCCCAGGGGCCCCCACCACCCTAAGTCCTGCCCTGCTTGTGTGCAGTTTTTTATGAGTCAAACTAAAACTTGCACGCTATTTTAACTTGAGGCAAGTTAAAGTACTGTAGAACTATAAGCAAAATGTTATTGTTTTCCTTTTAGATAATGGAGGGGTATAACCCCTGTCAGATTTTTTTTTTTGCCATTTGTGTTTAATTGCAGAGATTTACCTTCACTTCCTGTCCCATAGCCAAAACAGGAAGTGAGAGATAATACCCGCAAAATAAGGGAATTCATTGGGGCCCCCCTGTTTAACATAATTAGTGTTCCGATTGGAAGATTTCCCCTCTATTACTTTTCTGGAGACAACCCCAAATTTGTGATTTTCTTATACTTTTACTTTTAATGATAATGGTGGTAAACAGGGCAAATAGAGACGGTGAATCTCCCTAACGGGGGGGGCAGAGACAACAATATTAACCTAGTAAATGTTCTAATTCATCTTAAATCTATCCAAAGCTTAAATAAAATGTTTGCCTTTGGTTAAACTTTAAAGTTGCAATATACTCTGGTTAAAAAAATATTCAATTCAAGTATGAATTAACTCAAAAAGAACCCTTCATATTTTATCATCCACTGTTTATGTCAACATAATTTTCTGTAATAGCAAAACCTATACACTGTATTTCTCTTGATGTATGATATCATGCATTGTACCATTATTTTGTACCTACAGTGTGATAAAAAGTTTGTAAACAAAAAAAAACCCTTTATTGCTCTGCCTCTTCCATACCTCCAAATGAATTGTTTTTACTGCTGTGACCTGAATTCCTAGAGGATGACTACATTCGTTCTCCATGGTTGCACTCTATGTAGGAGTATAGACACCCTCCCAGGAATGACTAGGTACTACAGGATTTGCAGTGAGCATAGAGCAGAACTCTGCTCATTCTAAACAGAATTAAAGGTGAAAAGGAATGGTTCAGTAGCTTAAAAAGAACTTTATAAGGAGGCAGAAAAGCACAGAAAGAAAAGGTTTTCATGAAAAATAGAATACAGGGCCATTAAGTATAGGATATTTATGGAATCATTTTGGAGAATAAGGATACTGTTACTGTCACTTACGATACTTATTTCTGATACTGTCACTTTAAAGAAGAATTCCAGGCATGGTATATTTGATGGTCGACCGGAGAACCTGTCGGGGTCGGAGGTAAAGGGGAAGCTGTCGCCACTAAGGGTCCATCTACCTTATTACCAGAGAGAGAACACTGTGAGTAGCTGAAGCAAGTACCAGAGCAGTATTCTCACCAACCGGGGACAGTGAATAATTGGGAAACTTCAGCAGATGTCAAGCCAGGGACCCAGCCAGTGGAGGTGACACTTGCAGAGCATTATTGTGTGCCAAGCCAGGGACCAAGTAGGCCAGTGTGGTGACGCTTGAGGAGTATCTGTGAGTGCCAAGCTAAGGAACCAGCAGGGACGCAGGGGTGACGCTTGAGGAAGATTTATAAGAAGATTGGAAGTGCTCAGGGGATCCAGTGGTAGTGGATCAGCAAGTCTAAGTGAAAGACTGGGAGCTCAGCTGCGTGAAGTTCTACAATAGGAGATTGTAGAAGAAATTGAGGAGTTCATTACAACCTTTGTTAGAAACTGTTTCAAAATTGTTGCCATAGGAGGCAGCGGTCCTACTCATGCAGACGTGGTGTCTAGCTGGATGCTTTTTCCTGCATCGCTGTCTGCCTATAGGAGTCTGCCAATTAACATTGCATCTACTTAAGAGTGTCCTGGCCCCAACCCTCTCTCCCACAGTTCTGTTCAAGAGACAATAAATCTCTTTGCATTCAAGAAGTGTCTGGCGTCATTTAATCCACCTTGCATCACACCCACCAGAAGGTTGGCTGTTCGGCACAGGTGCCATTCAGAGAATGCTTTGCCTTTTCTGAATGTATTTAAACTGTTCTCTGATTGGACAAGGTGCATAGTGTGTTGTCACTGCCCCACCTCTCCACCTTGTCCTATTAGAAAATACTTTGCATTGATTCAGAAAATGCAAAGCATTCTCTGAATAGTGCCCATGCTGAGCAGTCGATCTCCTGTATTCACAATGCATCAGGCTAGCTACTCAACATGGGACCTGGAAGCATGAAGGGATCACTGCAGTAGCGGTGTCTACCTCAGGCTGGGTTCAAACTATTGCGAAACCACAAATCACAAGGCAAAACTTCACATCAGTAGCTCTATTAGGTATGGCTTCCTGAGCCCTGGGCCAAGAGCAATCTTCTTTAATTATACCACCTGCTGGTGGACACAAGTGGACCGCAAAATCTGGTCCAGAACCAACCCTGCCAAGGTAGCTTGTAAAACCTGGACAGGATTCCACCCTACTTCCCTGCAAATGAACACATGCGAGATGAAACATAACGTCCATTAATCACCTTTCCTTTCATGATGTCATATATATAGCTTAGATTTAGTAGCATGGACAGGACATGTGGCTCTCTTCACTTCCTCCTGCTGAGATTTCAATGTCAGCCTTCCAGAGACAGGAAGTGCTAATATATAATTACACCTAACACTATGATATTAGCAACTAACTGTAGAGGGCAGCAGTTTCCTACACGTAGAAGCAGGGGCATTTTTTTAATACAGTGGGCCTATGTGCAAGAACATAAGTTGGGCCGCAATGTGGACCTGCAACAAGGGAGATCCATGCCACACTGCTGTCACCACACATTTAACATCTCCCCATACCAACAAACAACTTTCAGTAATAAAGCTAAGCATTTGCTGCACAGAATTCTGGATGTGGTACGAAGAGTGGCAGGGCCATAAAGGGACATGGCTATATGAGTCTATCATACATTTACATCACTCTGCAAAATCAGTAAAAAAATAAAAATAAATAACTTTTCCATTACATATGCTTTTCAGGCAGCAACCAGGTAGCAAGGCAGTAATAACTTTGCAACCTTTACATCAAAAGTCCTCCCACATATCAGAGTTTCCTTTTACATCAGAGTCCCCCCCTAATATCAGAGTCTCTCCTTTACATCAGAGTGCAGGCAGTCCCTGTTCACAGAAATCCTCATTGTGTGCAGTGTGTGAGAGCACAGTGGCCCCTATTCCACTTGGGGCCCATGTGCCTGGCACCTATTGAGGATACACCACTGAGTAGAAGCTATATTAGATGTTTAAAGTGATACTAAAGTCTCAGTTTTTTTTTCTTTAAAAATAACAAACATGTTATATTTACTTGCTCTATGCAGTGGTTTTGCACAGAGCACCCCATATTCTCTTCTTGGGTTCCTCACCGGTGCTTCTGGCCCCTTCCCCCTCCGCCGAGTGCCCCCACAGCAAGCAGCTTGCTATAGGGGCACCCAAGCCGAGTCGCTGCTCGGTGTGTCCATTCAGACACGGAGCTGCGGTTCAGCCCTGCCCCATCACTCTCCTCATTGGCTCACTTACTTTGATTGACAGCAGCAGGAGCCAATTGCGCCACACTGCCGTCTCAGCCAGTGAGGAGAGAGAGTCCTGAGCAGCCAAGACACTCCTGCAACATCGTTGAATCGACATGGGCTCAGGTTAGTATTAGGGGTGCTGTGGGGGGCAGCTGCACACAGAAGTTTTTTTTATCTTGATGCTTAGAATGCATCAAGATAAAAAAAACTTCTGACTTTACAACCACTTTAACCACTTCAGCGCTGGAAGAATTTACTCCCTTCCTGAGAAGAGCATTTTTTTGCGATACGGCACTGTGTCACTTTAAATCACAATTGCACGGTCGTGCGGCAGACAGATTGGACACTTTTGACACTATTCAGTGACATTTATACAGCGATCAGTGCTATAAAAATGCACCGATTACTGTATAAATTACACTGGTAGGGTTAAACACTAGGGGGGCGATCAAGGGGTTAAATGTGTTCCCTCCGTGTGTTCAAACTGTAAGGGAGATGGGCTCACTGGAACATGACAGAGATCACTGCTCCCGATGACAAGGAGCAGTAGATCCCTGTCATGTTGCTAGGCAGAACAGGGAAATGCCTTGTTTACATAGGCATCTCCCCGTTGTGCCTCTCGGTGTTACAATCAGGGGGCACCGGTGGACAAAGAGTCCGCGGGCACGCCCACGTGGTGCACGGCTGGCAGCGCACCCACTAGCCCGCGATTTAAAGGGGACGTACAGGTACGCCCATTTGCGCATTTGACGTATATCGACGTGCGCTGGACGGCAAGAGGTTAAAGTATTTACACATGACATGGCTTGGTATTATCGCAGGTAGACAACGTTTCGAATGGTATGGTAAGCCAAGGCCCAGCTTTTTTTTAACAAGAAGGGTATGTGCTGCCGGTAATGTATGAGGGTAGGGCATGAGATCACTCGGAAGTTCAGCCTCCCTCTTCCTTCCCCAGCCGCCGGGCCATTCAGAAAGCGCACCACGCTCCCTGCATGTGCAGTAGGGATCCAGCTGTGAAGCCGAAAGGCTTCACTGCCGGGTTCCCTTACTACGAATGGCGGCGGCAGCACCCGAGAGCTGATGGAAACATTGGCTGGGTTCCAGGACAGGTAAGTGTCCTAATATTAAAAGTCAGCAGCTACAGTATGTGCAGCTGCTGACTTTGAATTTTTTGCTGGGGGGGTGGAACTCCTCTTTGATGGCTTTTGGAAAAAAAGCTTCCCCTAAAACGATCTGTCCTTACCCTAATATTTCTGAGATGTCTGCAGTAATTCAAAAAGATGATGTCCAAGATGGGACAAATCGCTTACTATAAAAAATTGAGATAGGAAGCTGGCACAGCAGGACTGGTAAATTTTGTCTAAAGAGACAAACTTGCAGCCCACAAATCTCTGTGCAATGTTTATGATTCTCTGAAGAGCAGCCATTTCTGCTCATGTACAGTTAGAATACCAGGCTAGAATACAGTAATGCCCCGTACACACGTCGGACATTGATCGGACATTCCAACAACAAAATCCTAGGATTTTTCCGACGGATGTTGGCTCAAACTTGTCTTGCATACACATGGTCACACAAAGATGTCGGAAAATCCGATCGTTCTGAACGCGGTGACGTAAAACACGTACGTCGGGACTATAAACGGGGCAGTGGCCAATAGCTTTCATCTCTTTATTTATTCTGAGCATGCGTGGCACTTTGTCCGACGGATTTGTGTACACATAATCGGAATTTCCGACAACGGATTTTGTTGTCGGAAAATTTTATATCCTGCTCTCAAACTTTGTGTGTCGGAATTTCCGACAACAAGGTCCTATCACACATTTTCCGTCGGAAAATCCGACGGTGTGTACGTGGCATAAGTCTGCACACTCTTAATAGAGGACCCAAAAAATTACTATTATTAGGATTTTTTTGCCTGAGCCATGTATAGTACAATCTGGGAATAAAGTAAAATTGTAAATGTAGATCTTGGTTACTAATGGCCTTAGAAAAAAAGGTTTCTTTCACTTACTCAAAATCCTCTTTGATTGGGATGTCTCTAGACCACATTGACCAGGTTTTGTCTAAGTCCTTTATTATTAAAAAAAAATATGCCCCTTAATGTAAATCCAGCATCAATCACGATGAACAAAAAAACTCACAGCCCGCCAAACACGACCAACCCGGTCGAGAGACACCTTGCCAAATTATAGGCAAACATGGATACAGGGTTAACCGATGACATCACTAGTTTACCTGTCATTCCGCGAGTATCTCTCGACAGGAAACGGCCCTTCTGTAGCTCAAAGAAGGCCTGGAGCTAGTATTGAAATTGCATATATTACTACTAAAACCACCAGCAAAAAAGCACTTCTTTCTGAAAAAAATCAAATAAAGATCACGTGCCCATTGCCACAGGGAGGGGATCAGGGAGAGGCTGCAGGAGTGGGAACATGTTACATGTTCCACCATAAAAATGGGTTGAACATGTACCATGTTCCCAAAAGGTGAACCACACTGCCAGTCACTGTAATATAGCACGGTGATACAGAACTAGTACAGAACTAGGAACTATAGTTTTAGGACTGTATAGCTCTGTACATAACACTTTATACCAATTTAAAGAAGTAACTACAGTATCTTTCCCCAAAAAACACTGTCAGCTGTTTCTATCAACTTCAATCTTCAAATACACTGACAAAAGGCTGCTGGGAACCATGACTTTGAACTACACTGTGATTGGCCCTTCTAACTCACCTCCTATCACAGAAGCTAGGACTACAGGAGAGGCATTGGTTATTAATGCGTAAGGAAAATAGTCTTTATTGTTTTCAAAATCATAAAGACAGCTTTTTTCAGCCAAAAGTAAAAACAAACAATCCATGATTTTGGTGTATTAAAAAGAACACAGTAGTTCACTGCCAGTATACAAGTTACACACCAGGGTTAAGGGTTCCCATCTGCTTTGGGGTACCACCAAAGCCAAAGGAGTAAAGCAAACAGTATCTCAGTCTCCAGATAGTTCACACCTTCTCACAGCTGCCAACCACTCCACTCCACCTCAGACAGTTGCTGACTCCTTCCTATCTCTTTTTAAGCTTCTCTTGCAGGCCAATTAAACCTTTTGGGATTAAAGTCCCTGTATTCAGGGTTTGATTGTTCTTTCCCACCCAAAGTCTCTCTGAGTCTCTGAATTCTGGGTCCCAAGTGAAAACTTATTAATCCTGAGTGAAAGCAATTAGTCCTCTTCTTTACAACCAGACTATCTTGGAACTTCTCACCCTGAATAAGTGAGGACACCTGAGTACTGTAAAGTGTCTCTTATTGTCCCCCTTAAAGGGATCACGACCCAAATAATGGGAACACATACCTCCTGTCCTGGAAACATCCCTGACATCCTGTACAATAAGCACAGATTCTGAAGATTCTGAACTAGGCATTGTATATAGCTAAAATGTATATACAATATCAAATGATGTCATCAATAGCAGTGGTGGCCCCACCCTCCTAATCCATGCGCTGGCCCCTAGTCTACATGCAAGGCTTGGGGTGCATTGATTCCAGTGGGGTTTTCTTTTTCTTTAGAAGCATTTGATTAGAGCCAGAGGCTCTAATTGGCTTCAAAAAAGGGTGCGCTCGGGGTACAGAGCACTGCGCCCCGAGCCCAACCAGTTGTGTGACAATAGCGAATTAATATTCATTATTGTCTTCCTGATTCTCCTCCAGGCCAATCAGGAAGCTGAGACCCGTAACCTGATTGGTCGAGAGGAGAAGCAAGACTATTTGCTGCGGAGGAGGGGGGGGGGAGATGCAGGGGAAGATGCCAAAGATGCCAAAGCCGAGGAGAAAGAGACACAGGGTGGCGCCGCTGCCCACCGCCCGGAGGAAGTGCTGCCCGCGACCTAGATGGGGTAAGTTTGGGGCTGGTGACCTATGGGGGGTGGTGCCTGTGACCTGACCAACCGCGGGGGTGGTCAGGTCCATTCATATACCTATTTGTGCCTGTTTGTGCTGGGCACTGAAGTCAGAGTGTCCTTACTCTTTCCTCAATGTGCTCCCTCCCTTCCTGACCACCACACCCATCACACTGCTAGGAAACTGGGAGACTAGTTCTCCGTCAGGTCTGCCTGGCTGTTGATGACAGGTGGATCCATAGCCACTCTTTAGTTCAATAATTGCTTTTAAATCAACCCACTGCTATGCATTGTCAATCAACAGGCTGGTAGACTAGATGGGGAACTAGTCTGTTAGTTCCCCATTGGGTTACTTCCACCCAACAACAGGCTCATAAAGTGGAGGCAGTAAGAACTACTTAAATTTGTTACCCATGCCTGTAATGTTACCGAAACTGGCATTAATGCTTGTCTGAATTAGGCGCAGGTAGTTCTAAACTACCACCAGAAATGTATCGTAAAGGCTTTATTAAATTTGCCTCAAGGTGTCATGAATTTTGTCCACGCATTTAAAGTTGTTCTAAGGGCTCAAGGTTTTTACCTTCATGCATTCTATACATAAAGGTAAAAAACATTCTCTGGGGAGCAGTCCTCTCAGCCACCCTAATACTTATCTGAGCCCCATCTGATTCAACGATTTGCACAAGAGCCTCGGCTCCCCAGGCACTCTCCCTCCTCATTGGGTGAGACGATAACTCTTCAGTGAGCCAATAAGGAGAGAGAGAGAGAGGGGGCAGGAATGAGCATCTCGGGAACGAGCCTGCTTGGGTGCCCCCATTGCAAGCTGCTTGCTCTGAGGGTACTCAGCAGGAGAGAGGGGCCAAGAGCTCCGGGGAAGGACCCAAGGAACGAAGGATTGGGGCTGCTCTGTGCAAAACCACTGCATGATATTTAAAAAAAATAAATGCCTTTAATATCACTTTAACCCTTTCTGTAGTGTATTAAATATTTCATAAAAATGATATATTCCCAGATCTTTCTTTCTCGGTCTGATGTGAAAATTCCTTTTAGTGTAAGTACCTTGTATGTTCTTGAATACCAGGTATGTCCTGGTATTCAGAACTGGTGTCTTACAGGAGTGTCATAAGAAAAGAAAGCCGCTCACAGGACTCTCACTCCTATCTGGTAGTGAACACCCTCATTCAGCCTCACAGGTGCTGGCTGTGCACAAATAGTGGAAAACAAGGAAGAAAAATCTGGACGGCCGCACTTCCGTGAAGAAAAAAAGCACCTTTATTGTAGCAAAAAAATGAGTACAAATAGGTCACATAAAAAGTGGATGGTGTAGGATAACTTCTAACGCGTTTCACATCAGCCGATGCTTATTCATAGCTAAGTTGAAGGTTGTCACAACATGAATATATAGCAGGTAAGTGATTAAAAACATCTGAAACACCTGACAATAAGTAAAGGGCGAGAAAGAAAAAGAAAAGAAAAGCTCCACCCCCGTTACATATTTCACCTTCAAAGGCCCAGAAAGTGTGAAATGCTAATGAAAAATCGTGTGAAATTAAAAAACTCTACATTTCAATAAAATTCTGGATGATCGCAATAATTTGTACAATACCTAAGAAAAATTACAGAAAGTCCACACATAAATATATATGTATGTAATTGATGTATGTCAAATAAATACCAAATAGATAAATACATAAATGTGTGTAGATGAAAGCACACTCAAACTATATACTAACGCTTCATTAAAGTAAGGTGCTTTGTGTGGAACAGACGTTAACATGAACCATACTAAATTTATGCAATCCACATATACATTGTAGTGCGCCACAGAATTACCCCATTAAAAGATGTCAAAGAGAGGGGGGAAAAAGAAAACATATTAAACATAACAAAAATATGAAATGGTACATAGACATGAATTCTCCCCTACAATGCACACTCATTTATAGATGCTACAGTATTATATTATTCATTCATAAGTGCACAATAAGCAAACTACATTTGGAAGGCACCAAGGCAGTGCCAGCACTATCAAACAAATTGAATTGAAAAAAAAAAAAAGGGAGGGGGGGGTAGAACTACCCTTATAGTATATCGTTTAGGCACTGCTTAGGCCATCCAAAATAAGCGCACAGAAATGTAAATGTATACAATAAAAGCTCGAACTTGTGACTGTTATAGACCCCCGGAGTAACATGGTAAGCATATATAAATGTAAGCTCAAAAATAGCCCACCGATAACCAGAAATATGAACCATACTGCCTCGCTAACCAAGAATGAAGCCCTATGTGAAGTGGAATACCTAAAACGGAGCATTATGATTCCGAATAAAAAGAAAAGAAACCCACCTGAGCCTCTCTGTATATGTCAAAACAGCCCCGCTAATATGTAGCAAGAGACAAAAAGTTGTAGCTGAAATTTGCTAATAAAAGTATCAATCTATAAAGTACGTATGTAAAAGCAGACACTGCTCAAACACAACGGAAAGGAAACAAAGGCTAATCTCAACTAAAAGATCGTGTCCTCAGCATGGAAAGTGAGTTGCACTATGAAGGCAAGAGTTTCACTCCACATGCTGCAGCACACCAATCTCCAGTGAATTTAAATCCATCTCAATGCTGTATTATGTAAGCCCAAAAATAATGTTGGATGAACAGTATGAGTGGGGAGATGACATGTAATATAGGCTATAAACCGCAATATTGGTATTTAGATGTAACCCATCCATTGAAGTGGGGTAGAGATTACTATTGGAGCAGAAGTGCTGCTCTATCCACGGCCATCTGCCTTTCGCTGCTGGAATAGAGACCCTAGATAAGCCTACCAAATGCGTGCAAGAAGACAGTAGTTGTGATTGAGGTTTGCCAGTCATGGTTCCAATCTATGAAAAGGATATATATATATGTGTATAAACAAATACTGCTAAACACAAATAGCAATGTAATGTGAAAAAATTAAAAAATGCGCTATGAACCATATAGAGATAATAAATTATCAAGGCAAAAAATATGAAAATTAATTAATAAAAAAATTGTTATATAAAGATAAAGAAAACAAAAAAACACAGTCCGTGAAAATAAAGTGACTTCCGTTATCAACAGTCCTTATTAGATTATCTTCCACCCAAAGTGACTGAAGACTTTAAAGACATCTTTGTGAAAAAAATCCACCACCTATAAAGGTATATGATTACCAGAGGTAAGCTGTAATAAAGCCTTATGCCAGAGATCCACTCAATAGGGACATCACCATCTGTCTCTGCATGGAGGGGAGATCACCCAGGATTCATCAGTAGTGATTGGCTCGGTAATGGAGACCCAAGAAGATAAGAAATACATCTATCTAATGTCTCCCCTCTGTCTGTTATGAGACCCGGGTCTCATAACAGACAGAGGGGAGACATTAGACAGATGTATTTCTTATCTTCTTGGGTCTCCATTACCGAGCCAATCACTACTGATGAATCCTGGGTGATCTCCCCTCCATGCAGAGACAGATGGTGATGTCCCTATTGAGTGGATCTCTGGCATAAGGCTTTATTACAGCTTACCTCTGGTAATCATATACCTTTATAGGTGGTGGATTTTTTTCACAAAGATGTCTTTAAAGTCTTCAGTCACTTTGGGTGGAAGATAATCTAATAAGGACTGTTGATAACGGAAGTCACTTTATTTTCACAAACTGTGTTTTTTTGTTTTCTTTATCTTTATATAACAATTTTTTTATTAATTAATTTTCATATTTTTTGCCTTGATAATTTATTATCTCTATATGGTTCATAGCGCATTTTTTAATTTTTTCACATTACATTGCTATTTGTGTTTAGCATTTTCTGATCACTTTATACATTTTTCAATTATTTTGATTATGGTTTGTGTTTAGCGCGGTTCTTTTATACACTTTATCTATTTTATTCTACACCTAAGAATTAGAACTGCAGCTTGGAGTTAGAGGGAAGCGCAGTAATTTTATATTATTTTCTGATATAAACAAATACTACCTAGACAAACAAGAAAGGAGCAAAGAGAAAATCTCAACTTAAAAGTCGTGTCCCAGCAAAAAAGCGAGTTGCACTATAAAAGCAAAGAATCTCGCTCCCCATACTGTAGTGGACAGTATATTAGTGAATTTAAATCCATCCCAGTATATTGTAGTGAAAACTACTAGGTTGCTCCCCAATACAAGTGATAATCCTCCAAAGCTTTCGGTAGAAGTGTGACACATCCCATTCATAGTTTAAACCAGAGGGCTGTTTAGTATTTAAAATAAAAATCCATTTAACTTCTTGTCTACACAAAATATTAAACTTATCCACCACTCTGAGTGGTTTCTTGATCTTCTCAATCCCCTGAATGACAAGACTTTTAGTATCCTTCTGGTGGTGGACATTCCAGTGTTGTGCTACATTGGTTGAATGATTTTTTGTGATGTCATAAAGGTGATCATAGAGCCTTTTAACCTTAACCTTAATCTTTTAACCTGCGAGTAGTCCTACCGACATACTGCACTTGGCACACTGCACAGGTGATGACATATACTATGTACCGTGTATTACAATTTATAAAAGAGCGTATCTTATGGGTATTGCCTGTGAAGGCTGATGTAATGGTGCTTCCTTTGTGAATGAAAGGACAATATGAGCATTCACGCCCCCCACACACAAATGTGCCCTGAAAAGATAACCATGTGCTGGATGAACTTGTGTTGGAAAAAAGACTAGGTGATAGTAAGCTACCTAGAGATGGGGGTCTTCTGGAGACAGTACGGATCCCTTTTTGAAGAATGTGCGAATATGCTGGGTCATGATGCAAAATTGGGAGATATTTTGTAACTATCCTTTTAATTTGATCAAATTCTTCACTATAGGGGGTAGAGAAAGTCGGGATAGAATTTGATTTTTTAGAATTGGCATGTTTGTTGGAAGGTCTGTCGGTAAGGAGTTTATCTCTAGAAACCTGATTGGCTATTTTAAGGCCTCTGTTAATAGTTGATTTTGAATATCCCCTGGACTCAAATCTTGCTGTCATAAGTGTAGATTCCTGATTAAAGTCAGATTGTTTGCTACACAGTCTTTTCAATCTCAAAAATTGGCCAACTGGGATACTGTTGATAGTGTGGCTTGGATGGCCAGAATCTGCCCGTAGCAACACGTTGCCTGCACTAGGCTTCCTAAATAGACTGGAGACTATCCTGCCATTTTCTGCTGTTAATTTAACATCCAAAAATTCTATGGTCTTAGAATTCATGATGCCAGTGAATTTCAAATTAAGCTCATTATTGTTTAACCACTTGCCGACCGCCTACCGCATATATACTGCGGCAGAGCGGCACGGGCAGGCAAAATCACGTACCCGTACGTGATCTGCCTCCCGCGGGCGGGGGGTCCGATCGGACCCCCCCCCGGTGCCATCGGCGGTCGGCATCTGACTGGGAGCGTCGGGAGGCGAGGGGGAGACCATCCGATCGTGGCCCCCCCCTCGCGATCGCTCCCAGCCAATGGGAATCCTCCTCTGCCTGTGTGTCGTTTCACACAGGCAGAGGATGTGATGTCATCTCTCCCCGGTCTGGCAGTTTCCGTTCCAGCGCCGAGGAGAGATGACAAGTGAGTGCACAACACACACACACACACAGTAGAACATGCCAGGCATACTTTACACCCCCGATCCCCCCCCGATCGCCCCCCGATCCCCCCCCAATCACCCCCCCCCCCCTGTCACAAACTGACATTAGCAGTATTTTTTTTTTTTTTTTTTTTTCTGATTACTGCATAGTGTCAGTTTGTGACAGTTAGTGTTAGGGCAGATAGTATTACCCCCCTTTAGGTCTAGGATACCCCCCTAACCCCCCCTAATAAAGTTTTAACCCCTTGATCACCCCCTGTCACCAGTGTCGCTAAGCGATCATTTTTCTGATCGCTGTATTAGTGTCGCTGGTGACGCTAGTTAGGAACGTAAATATTTAGGTTCGCCGTCAGCGTTTTATAGCGACAGGGACCCCCATATACTATCTAATAAATGTTTTAACCCCTTGATTGCCCCCTAGTTAACCCTTTCACCACTGATCACCGTATAACCGTTACGGGTGACGCTGGTTAGTTCGTTTATTTTTTATAGTGTCAGGGCACCCGCCGTTTATTACCGAATAAAGGTTTAGCCCCCTGATCGCCCGGCGGTGATATGCGTCGCCCCAGGCAGCGTCAGATTAGCGCCAGTACCGCGAACACCCACGCACGCAGCATATGCCTCCCTTAGTGGTATAGTATCTGATCGGATCAATATCTGATCCGATCAGATCTATACTAGCGTCCCCAGCAGTTTAGGGTTCCCGAAAACGCAGTGTTAGCGGGATCAGCCCAGATACCCGCTAGCACCTGCGTTTTGCCCCTCCGCCCAGCCCAGCCCAGCCCACCCAAGTGCAGTATCGATCGATCACTGTCACTTACAAAACACTAAACGCATAACTGCAGCGTTCGCAGAGTCAGGCCTGATCCCTGCGATCGCTAACAGTTTTTTTGGTAGCGTTTTGGTGAACTGGCAAGCACCAGCCCCAGGCAGCGTCAGGTTAGCGCCAGTACCGCTAACACCCACGCACGCACCGTATACCTCCCTTAGTGGTATAGTATCTGATCGGATCAATATCTGATCCGATCAAATCTATACTAGCGTCCCCAGCAGTTTAGGGTTCCCAAAAACGCAGTGTTAGCGGGATCAGCCCAGATACCCGCTAGCACCTGCGTTTTGCCCCTCCGCCCGGCCCAGCCCAGCCCACCCAAGTGCAGTATCGATCGATCACTGTCACTTACAAGGCACTAAACGCATAACTGCAGCGTTCGCAGAGTCAGGCCTGATCCCTGCGATCGCTAACAGTTTTTTTGGTAGCGTTTTGGTGAACTGGCAAGCACCAGCCCCAGGCAGCGTCAGATTAGCGCCAGTACCGCTAACACCCATGCACGCAGCATACGCCTCCCTTAGTGGTATAGTATCTGATCGGATCAATATCTGATCTGATCAGATCTATACTAGCGTCCCCAGCAGTTTAGGGTTCCCAAAAACGCAGTGTTAGCGGGATCAGCCCAGATACCTGCTAGCACCTGCGTTTTGCCCCTCCGCCCAGCCCGGCCCAGCCCACCCAAGTGCAGTATCGATCGATCACTGTCACTTACAAAACACTAAACGCATAACTGCAGCGTTCGCAGAGTCAGGCCGGATCCCTGCGATCGCTAACAGTTTTTTTTGTAGCGTTTTGGTGAACTGGCAAGCGCCAGCGGCCTAGTACACCCCGGTCGTAGTCAAACCAGCACTGCAGTAACACTTGGTGACGTGGCGAGTCCCATAAGTGCAGTTGAAGCTGGTGAGGTGGCAAGCACAAGTAGTGTCCCGCTGCCACCAAAAAGACAAACACAGGCCCGTCGTGCCCATAATGCCCTTCCTGCTGCATTCGCCAATCCTAATTGGGAACCCACCGCTTCTGCAGCGCCCGTACTTCCCTCATTCACATCCCCAACCAAATGCAGTCGGCTGCATGAGAGGCATTTTTATGTCCTCCCGAGTACCCCTACCCAACGAACCCCCCCAAAAAAGATGTCGTGTCTGCAGAAAGCGCGGATATAGGCGTGACACCCGCTATTATTGTCCCTCCTGTCCTGATAATCCTGGTCTTTGCATTGGTGAATGTTTTGAACGCTACCATGCACTAGTTGACTATTAGCGTAGGGTACAGCATTGCACAGACTAGGCACACTTTCACAGGGTCTCCCAAGATGCCATCGCATTTTGAGAGACCCGAACCTGGAACCGGTTACAGTTATAAAAGTTAGTTACAAAAAAAAGTGTAAAAAAAAAAAAAAACACAAACAAAAATATAAAATAAAAATAGTTGTCGTTTTATTGTTCTCTCTCTCTCTATTCTCTCTCTATTGTTCTGCTCTTTTTTACTGTATTCTATTCTGCAATGTTTTATTGTTGTTATGTTTTATCACGTTTGCTTTTCAGGTATGTAATTATTTATACTTTACCGTTTACTGTGCTTTATTGTTAACCATTTTTTTGTCTTCAGGTATGCCATTCACGACTTTGAGTGGTTATACCAGAATGATGCCTGCAGGTTTAGGTATCATCTTGGTATCATTCTTTTCAGCCAGCGGTCGGCTTTCATGTAAAAGCAATCCTAGTGGCTAATTAGCCTCTAGACTGCTTTTACAAGCAGTGGGAGGGAATGCCCCCCCCCCCCCAACATCTTCCGTGTTTTTCTCTGGCTCTCCTGTCTCAACAGGGAACCTGAAAATGCAGCCGGTGATTCAGCCAGCTGACCATAGAGCTGATCAGAGACCAGAGTGGCTCCAAACATCTCTATGACCTAAGAAACCGGAAGCTACGAGCATTTTATGACGTAGATTTCGCCGGATGTAAACAGCGCCATTGGGAAAGCATTTTATCACACCGATCTTGGTGTGATCAGATGCTTTGAGGGCAGAGGAGAAATCTAGGGTCTAATAGACCCCAATTTTTGCAAAAAAGAGTACCTGTCACTACCTATTGCTATCATAGGGGATATTTACATTCCCTGAGATAACAATAAAAATGATTTAAAAAAAAAAAAAATGAAAGGAACAGTTTAAAAATAAGATAAAAAAATAATAATAATAAAGAGAAAAAAAAAAAAAAAAAAAAAAGCACCCCTGTCCCCCCTGCTCTCGCGCTAAGGTGAACGCAAGCGTTGGTCTGGCGTCAAATGTAAACAGCAATTGCACCATGCATGTGAGGTATCGCCGCGAAGGTCAGATCGAGGGCAGTAAGTTTAGCAGTAGACCTCCTCTGTAAATCTAAAGTGGTAACCTGTAAAGGCTTTTAAAGGCTTTTAAAAATGTATTTAGTTTGTCGCCACTGCACGTTTGTGCGCAATTTTAAAGCATGTCATGTTTGGTATCCATGTACTCGGCCTAAGATCATCTTTTTTATTTCATCAAACATTTGGGCAATATAGTGTGTTTTAGTGCATTAAAATGTAAAAAAGTGTGTTTTTTCCCCAAAAAATGCGTTTGAAAAATCGCTGCGCAAATACTGTGTGAAAAAAAAAAATGAAACACCCACCATTTTAATCTGTAGGGCATTTGCTTTAAAAAAAATATATAATGTTTGGGGGTTCAAAGTAATTTTCTTGCAAAAAAAAATTATTTTTTTATGTAAACAATAAGTGTCAGAAAGGGCTATGTCTTCAAGTGCTTAGAAGAGTGGGTGATGTGTGACATAAGCTTCTAGATGTTGTGCATAAAATGCCAGGACAGTTCAAAACCCCCCCAAATGACCCCATTTTGGAAAGTAGACACCCCAAGCTATTTGCTGAGAGTCATGTTGAGTCCATGGAATAATTTATATTGTGACACAAGTTGCGGGAAAGAGACAATTTTTTATTTTTTTTATTTTTTTTTGCGCAAAGTTGTCACTAAATGATATATTGCTCAAACATGCCATGGGAATATGTGAAATTACACCCCAAAATACATTCTGTTGCTTCTCCTGAGTACGGGGATACCACATGTGTGGGACTTTTTGGGAGCCTAGCCGCGTACGGGACCCCGAAAACCAAGCACCGCCTTCAGGCTTTCTAAGGCCGTAAATTTTTGATTTCACTCTTCACTGCCTATCACAGTTTCGGAGGCCATGGAATGCCCAGGTGGCACAAAACCCCCCCAAATGACCCCATTTTGGAAAGTAGACACCCCAAGCTATTTGATGAGAGGTATAGTGAGTATTTTGCAGACCTCACTTTTTGTCACAAAGTTTTGAAAATTGAAAAAAGAAAAAAAAACATTTTTTTTCTCGTCTTTCTTTATTTTCAAAAACAAATGAGAGCTGCAAAATACTCACCATGCCTCTCAGCAAATAGCTTGGGGTGTCTACTTTCCAAAATGGGGTCATTTGGGGGGGGTTTGTGCCACCTGGGCATTCCATGGCCTCCGAAACTGTGATAGGCAGTGAGGAGTAAAATCAAAAATGTACGCCCTTAGAAATCCTGAAGGCGGTGCTTGGTTTTCGGGGTCCCGTACGCGGCTAGGCTCCTAAAAAGTCCCACACATGTGGTATCCCCGTACTCAGGAGAAGCAGCTAAATGTATTTTGGGGTGCAATTCCACATATGCCCATGGCCTGTGTGAGCAATATATCATTTAGTGACTACTTTGTGCAAAAAAAAAAAAAAAAAAAATTTGTCACTTTCCCGCAACTTGTGTCAAAATATAAAACATTCCATGGACTCAACATGCCTCAAAGCAAATAGCTTGGGGTGTCTACTTTCCAAAATGGGGTCATTTGGGGGGGTTTTATGTCATCTGGGCATTTTATGGCCTTCAAAACTGTGATAGGTAGTGAGGAGTAAAATCAAAAATGTACGCCCTTAGAAATCCTGAAGGCGTTGCTTGGTTTTCGGGGCCCCGTACGCGGCTAGGCTCCCAAAAAGTCCCACACATGTGGTATCCCCGTACTCAGGAGAAGCAGCTAAATGTATTTTGGGGTGCAATTCCACATATGCCCATGGCCTGTGTGAGCAATATATCATTTAGTGACAACTTTTTGTAATTTTTTTTTTTTTTTGTCATTATTCAATCACTTGGGACAAAAAAAATGAATATTCAATGGGCTCAACATGCCTCTCAGCAAATTCCTTGGGGTGTCTACTTTCCAAAATGGGGTCATTTGTGGGGGTTTTGTACTGCCCTGCCATTTTAGCACCTTTAAGAAACGACATAGGCAGTCATAAATTAAAGGCTGTGTAAATTCCAGAAAATGTACCCTAGTTTGTAGACGCTATAACTTTTGCGCAAACCAATAAATATACACTTATTGACATTTTTTTTACCAAAGACATGTGGCCGAATACATTTTGGCCTAAATGTATGACTAAAATTGAGTTTATTGGATTTTTTTTAGAACAAAAAGTAGAAAATATCATTTTTTTTCAAAATTTTCGGTCTTTTTCCGTGTATAGCGCAAAAAATAAAAACGGCAGAGGTGATCAAATACCATCAAAAGAAAGCTCTATTTGTGGGAAGAAAAGGACGCAAATTTCGTTTGGGTACAGCATTGCATGACCGCGCAATTAGCAGTTAAAGCGACGCAGTGCCGAATTGTAAAAAGTGCTCTGGTCAGGAAGGGGGTAAAACCTTCCGGGGCTGAAGTGGTTAAAAACATTAACCAATTCTCAAGATCAATGATGGGATTAGAAACAATAAAAAGAAGATCATTAATATATCTGCAATAAAAGATGGTATCAGAACGACGTAGATTCCTTTGGAAAGGTATTTTGAGCAGAACAACATGTATAAAGCATTTGATGTTGGTTTAGGCAAAATACTTCTGATTAGCTGCATTCATAAATTGGGAGGTTGTCTATAGCAGAGCAGAGGGAGATCTGGGAATATTTCTTTTAAGCTGGGTATACACTGAGTTTTTTTTTCTTTGCCGTTTGGATGAAAAAACCTCACAGATTCCCACATCCACACAAGCAATGTGGATGCAAGAATCTTCCCCACAGCCGTATTGTATTCTGACAGCAGGGACTCCTCTGCTGTTGGAAGGCACTGATCAGCTCATCCCTGATCAGGTTGATCAAATGCTGGTTTTCCAGCAGGACCATTTGACAGAATTTTAGTACATATATACCCAGCTTTTGTTCTTAGCTATTTTTCTCAGGGTATTTAGTTGGGACTAGGGATGAGCCGAACCCCCCCCCCCCCCCATAGTTGCCAACATTGCAAAAAAAAAATGTGGGACACTTTTTTGGCTGTAGGCAGAGCCGTACAATAATTAGGGGGCGGAGCATTCATTTGTAGGCGTGGCTTAGCAAAAAATAAAAGTGCGGCGCGCAGTGAAAAATGGTCGTGGCTTATGTGAAATAGTGGGCGTGGCTTAAATGGGCGCAGCTCAAGAGGGTGTGGTTAGAGTCTGAGATGAATGAGGGATGGAGAGGGAAAGGGGGAGAGGGAAAGGGGGAGAGGGGAATGACGGGACAGCAGCCCCAGATCCTACACAATAAAAATATGTGTATTCTAGAAAGTTTAACAATCAGCAGATAAAGATACTCCAAACACCTGGTGTTAACGCTTCAATCATCCCGGCACCATGGTTGTTATGGTGATTGAAGCGCATTATTTCTATTATTACATCGTAATATAAAGTTAAATCATTCAACTCACCATAATGTCGAATCAGTGGGATCCCTGAGTGTGTCACTAGCCACGTCTGTCCTTGCATCAGGTGCCCCCAGCAGAGTCTGTCCTTGCATCAGGTGCCCCCAGCAGAGTCAGTATAGACCCCCTACATCAGTGCAGACCCCCCTCCATCAGTGCAGGCCCCCTCAGTGCGGACCCCCTCAGTGCAGACCCCCTCCATCAGTGCAGACCCCCTCCATCAGTGCAGACCCCCTACATCAGTGCAGACCCCCTACATCAGTGCAGACCCCCTCCATCAGTGCAGACCCCCTCCATCAGTGCAGATCCCCCTCTATTAGTGCAGACCCCCCCTCTATTAGTGCAGACCCCCCTCAGTGCAGCCCCCTCTATTAGTGCAGACCCCCCCTCAGTGCAGCCCCCCTCTATTAGTGCAGCCCCCCCTCAGTGCAGCCCCCTCTATTAGTGCAGCCCCCCTCTATTAGTGCAGCCCCCCCTCAGTGCAGCCCCCCTCTATTAGTGCAGACCCCCCTCAGTGCAGCTCCCCCTCTATTAGTGCAGACCCCCCTCAGTGCAGCTCCCCCTCTATTAGTGCAGACCCCCCTCAATTAGTGCAGACCCCCCTCAGTGCAGCCCCCCTCTATTAGTGTAGCCCCCCTCTATTAGTGCAGACCCCCCTCAGTGCAGCCCCCCCTCTATTAGTGCAGACCCCCCCTCAATTAGTGCAGCCTCCCCTCTATTAGTGCAGACCCCCCTCAATTAGTGCAGCCCCCACTCAATGCAGCCTGCCTCAGTGCAGACCCTCCCCTCAGTGCAGACCCTCCCCTCGTCCAGGAGCGGCTGGTGTTCTGCCGAGAAAGTTCCCCTCGGCAAGTAAGGACCCCCTGTACTGCGCAGGCGCAGCGCTTGCGCAGTACGAGCCGGCGGAAATAGCCGAGCTGGGGAACTTTTCGGCAAGACACAGCGACGCCGTGTCTTCAGTGGAGAGGGGAGGGGCCGTGCAGCTAAAGAAGCCGATTCATTGGCTGCACGGATCGAGCCCCCTTCCTCTCTCCACTGACTAAACACTAGAGGGAAGATCGAGCGGCGGCGCCGGCCGCCATTTTGCTGGAGCCAGCTGCTCCAAAAATTTAAAAAGCAACATTCCCGATTTTCCTTATGGAAAATCCCGATTCGGGACAGCCTCCAATCGGGACGAGGGTCCCAAAATCGGGATTGTCCCGGGAAAATCGGGACTGTTGGCAACTATGCCCCCCCAGTTCGGTTCACACCAGAACCTGCGAACGGACCGAAAGTTTGCGCAAACTTTAGAACCCCATTAAAGTCTATGGGACTCGGACGTTCGAAATCAAAAGTGCTTATTTTAAAAGGCTAATATGCAAGTTATTGTCCTAAAAAGGGTTTGGGGGCCGGGTCCTGCCCCAGGGGACATGTATCAATGCACAAAAAAGTTTTAAAAACAGCCGTTTTTTCGGGAGCAGTGATTTTAATGATGCCTAAAGTGAAAAAAAAAAGTTACATATTCCATTAAATATCGTACCTGGGGGGTGTCTATAGTATGCCTGTAAAGTGGCACCAGTTTCCCATGCTTAGAACAGTCCCTGCACAAAATGACATTTTTAAAGGAATAAAAGTCATTTAAAACTGCTTGCGGCTTTAATGTAATGTCGGGTCCCGGCAATAAGGATGAAAATCAGTGAGACAAATGGCATGGGTACCCGCCAGTCCATTACCATGCCCTTGGGGTCTTGTATGGATATTAAGGGAAACCCCGTACCAAAATTAAAAAAAGGAAAGGCGTGGGGTCGCCAGGCCCTATATACTCTGAACAACAGTATACAGGTGGTGCAAACAAGACAGGCACTATAGAGGAGACATGTTTTTCCCATATTAACTCTTACAGGAGAGAATTTCCCCTCCTAGGGGTAGATTTCACCTCACTTCCTGTTGTCTCCTTCCATTTGCAAGTAGGAGTCGTTTGTAAGTTGGATGTTTGAAAGTAGGGGCCTGCCCTATATACTCTGCAAAAATTGGGGCCTTAGGTGTTGGTGTTGCCACAACACTGTAAGCCCTCACAGTTACTCTTGGTGGGCACAGGAACGGGCCGTGCTGTGAAATATTAGATCAAGAATTGTAATTACATGCCATTGTTGAACAGTGGTAGAAATGTTGGGCCTTTGATGGTGGTGCTGGTCCCACAACACTGTAAGTCCTCATAGTTACACTTGGTGGGCGCTGGAACGGGCCCTGCTGTGAAATATTATATCAAGAATTGTAATTACATGCACCTGTTGAACAGGGGAAGAAAAATTGGGCCTTAGGCACTGGTGCCACAACACTCCAACCCCTCACAGATGCTATATTTGGAGTGCGGTAATGAGCCCTGCTGCAAAGCATTGCATCAAAAATTGTAAATACACGCCCCTGTTAAACAGGGGCAGAAAAATTGGGCCTTAGCCACTGCTGCCACAACACTGCAACCCCTCACAGATGCTATAGTTGGAGCACAGGAATGAGGCAAAGTATTGCATCAAAAATTGTAATTATACACCCCTGTTAAACAGGGGCTGAAAAATTGGGCCTTGGGCACTGGTGCCACAATACTGCAACCCCTCATAGATGCTATAGTTGGAGCACAGGAATGAGCCCTGCTACAAAGTATTGCATCAAAAATTGTAATTACACGCCCCTGTTAAACAGGGGCTGAAAAATTGGGCTTTAGCCACTGGTGGCGGTGCCCAGAACCAAAAATGTTCTTACAAGCTATCAGCATGAAAATTAAGGAGGAAGAGGATTGTCACTCAGAATAACAGCATAGGCAGTCTTGAAGGGATCTCACATTAAAAAAATAAATAAATCGGTTACATTTGCATCAGGTGCTTGATAGCTGGTGATCCAAGACTGATTCATTTTCATAAAGGTCAGCCGATCGACCGATTCAGTGGACAGGCGCACCCTGTGATTGGTTACAAAGCCTCCAGCAGCACTGAATGTGCGTTCCGAAAGAACGCTGGATGCAGGACAGGCCAGTAGCTCAATTGCATACTGTGCAAGCTCTGGCCAGTGATCCATCCTCAAGACCCAGTAACCAAGAGGATTTTCGGTGGGAAAGGTGTCCAAGTCTGATCTTGCCCCTAGGTAATCCTGCACCATGTGAATCAGACGCTGGCGATGGTTGCTGGAACCGATCAGACCTTGGGGCTGCGGACTAAAAAATTGTCTGAACGCATCGGTCAGACGGCCACCTTCTCCACCGCTCCTTCTGTGACTGACCGAAGCCTCAGCAACACGTTGTCCAGGAGGACCAGGAAATTGTAACCACCCAGGCTCTGGAAATGCATTGCACAAACCTTTCTGCAAGGCCTCCTGAAGATGTTTCATCCTCTGCTCCCTCTGCGACAGCAACATAAGGTCCGCAACCTTATCCTTGTAACGAGGATCAAGGAGGGTTGCCAGCCAGTAATCACATCCCCCTTGATACCAGGAATACGAGGATCCTTCCGCAGGCTTTGCAGGATGAGGGAGGCCATGCAGCGTAGGTTTGCTGAAGCATTCAGTGCAGAGTCCTCTGGGTCACTAAGGATGACATGATCCGCAGCCACCTCCTCCCAGCCACGTACAAGTCCATGGGTTTCTTCGGACTGTAAATGATCCCTTGAAGACTGCTGCTGAGTGCCAGGCTCCACCTCTATGCTGACACAATCCTCCTTGTCCTCTTCCTGTGTGATCGGCGGGCACGCAGGAACACTGTCTGGATAAAGGGGGCCTTGAGAGGTAAGGAAGTCCTCCTCTTCCTCCCTCTGTTCTGCCTCAAGTGCCCTGTCCATTATTCCACGCAGCATGTGCTCCAACAGGTAGACAAGAGGGACAGTGTCACTGATGCAGTGTCACTGATGCACTGATGATGACAGGACAGTGCAAGCATCCCTGATCATAGCCCACTGGCGTGGGGAAAAAAAACAAGGTCCCCTGACCCTGTCCTGGTGCCAATTTCGCATAGGTACTCATTGATGGCCCTCTGCTGCATGTGCAGCTGCTGCAGCATGGCCCACGTTGAGTTCCACCTGGTGGGCATGTCACAGATTAGGCGGTTCTTGGGCAGGTTAAATTCCTTTTGGAGGTCAGCCAGCCAAGCACTGGCATTATATGACCTGCGGAAATGCCCACAGACTTTCCTGGCCTGCCTCAGGACATCCTGTAAGCCCGGGTACCTGCCCAAGAACCGCTGCACCACCAAGTTAAGGACGTGAGCCAAACAGGGCACATGGGTCAGTTGTCCCTGTCAGAGGGCGGAGAGGAGGTTGGTGCCATTGTCGCAAACCACCATACCTGGCTTAAGCTGGCGTGGCATCAACCACCTCTGAACCTGCTCCTGCAGAGCTGACAGAATCTCTGCCCCAGTGTGGCTCCTGTCCCCCAAGCACACCAGCACAAGCACCGCATGGCATCTTTTTGCCCTTAACGCCTACGGAGCACCGCTGGTTCCGAGGACAAATTAGCACAGGAAGAGGCCATGGAGGAAGAAGAAGAGGAGGGAGTGGAGGAGAGAGGTATGGCAGAATCACCACTAGTAGAATTTTGGAGGCGTGGTGGCAAAAAACCTCCAACACTACTGCACCCTGTCCTGCATCCTTCCCAGCTGCCAGAAGAGTCACCCAATGCACGGTGAAAGATAGGTAACGTCCCTGTCCATGCCTGCTGGACCATGAGTCAGCGGTAATATGCACCTTACCGCTGACCGCCCTGTGCAGCGAGGCCAAGTCATTGCCTTCCACATGCCGGTAGAGAGCCGGAATCGTCTTCCGTGAGAAAAAGTGGTGTTTGGGAACCTGCCACTGAGGAACCGCACATTCCACAAACTCACGGAAGGGGGCAGAGTCTACCAACTGAAAAGGCAGCAGTTGAAGTGCTAGCAATTTAACCAAGCTAGCATTCAACCGCTGGGCATGTGGATGGCTGGGAGCGAACTTCTTTCAGCGGTGCAGCAGTTGGGGCAGGGAAATTTGCCTGGTACAATCTGACGTCGGTGTACCAATAGCAGATTGCCTGCAAGTACTTGGCTGTGACACACCTAATTCTACACCTTCATTCCTCTCAGTGCAGGTTTCAGAGAGGACTGAAGGTATAGTGGGGTTGGAGATCCCAGCTGATGAGGAGCAAGGAGAGGTCCGCTTTGTTCTTTGGTGTGGGTCTTTTAGGTACGCTTGCCAACGAACTGCATGGCAGGTCGACATATGTCTGGTCAAGCATGTGGTGCCCAAGCGGGTGATGTTTTGGCCCCGCGAGATACGCTTGAGACATATGTTGCAAATAGCAGCAGTGGGATCTGATGCACTCGTCTCAAAAAAGGCCCACACCAAAGAACTTTTGGAATAATGCGCAGAGACAGCAGTGTCCTGCACATGCGGAGCTCTGCGGTATGATGCAGTCAGTGTGCTGCTCTTAAGATGGCCCCTGGAGGGCATCCTGCCTCGTTGGAGATGTGCCTCCTCCTCCTCCACCTCTCTCCAATCAGGCACCCACGTGAAGTCAGTAACCTCATCATCCCCTCCCTCCTCATCACTGGAGCAAACCTGGCAGTATGCTGCAGCTGGGGGAACATGACTGCCAGATTGCTGTCCTTCTTGGGCACCCCCTTTCTCTGGGCTCACGTTACTGCCTTCCTCTAGCTGGGTACCATCATCGGAGCCTTCAAAACGCTGGGCATCCTCCTGGAGCATGTACCCAACACTGTGGTCAAACAGTTTAGGGGGACTCCTCAGGAGGACATGGTGGGGCTGGGGAAGGAGTGACTGATGCCATTGAGCCGGGGGGAAGAGGCCGCGTTGGCAGCTGCTTTGCCAGACAATGTACCCTGAGCCTGGATGAGGAGGATGAGGACGGCTTGGTCATCCACTCTACCAAGTCTTTCGCATGTTGCGACTCAACGCGGCCAGCTGCCGAAAAAAAGGACAAGCGTGTCCCAATGCCACGGGCTGATGAGGATGCACTGTCTTCACGACCAGCACTGTTGCCTCTAGACACAGAGCCTGCTTGCCCTCTTTTATTGGCTTGTGACTGTCTGCCTCTCTTTGTTGGCCTTCCAGACATACTAAAGGCCTGCAGTGAGATGTACTCTGATACTGCAGCTAGCAGAATCAACTGCCTGCCTGTAGTATTATTATTATGAGAACACCAACAATTGTCTTCAGGTAGCTTTAGGTGCACACTGTGCAGAGGACACAGTACACTAACTGTAAATACTGCAGCTGCCTGCCTGTGGTACTAATAGGATCAGAAGAACACCAGCAATTTTCTTCAGGTGGCTTTAGGTGCACACTGTGCAGAGGACACAGTACACTAACTGTAAATACTGCAGCTGCCTGCCTGTGGTATTAATAGGATCAGAACAACAGCAATTGTCTTCAGGTAGTGTCACATACCTTACAGTGGAGTCCGAAATGACGAGGGTGGCCTCTTGCATGGTCCCGGTCCTAGCACCCCTGGAGGTTGAGACAGGGCTGCTAGGGCAGCAGAAGGGTGCAGGTGCCTGCTGGCAGGATCAGGAACACCGAAGTCTTCGTGAAGGAGGTGGGAGGCTGATCACTGGATGGGTTCAGGAAAAGTCCAGCAGTGGTACTTGCAGGGTCAAGGACAGGCAGGAGTTGGCAACGTGCTGGCAGCGAGGTACATAATCGGCAGGCAGATTCGTAGTCAGGGACTGGCGGAGGTTGGCAACAAGCTGGCAGCGAGGTACAGGATCGGGAGACAGAGCCGTAGTCAGAAATCCAAGCCGGGTTCGGTACAGGAAGCAGAGGCAGACAGAGATGCAGGGATGATCCGATAGGGTAGTCGAGGAAGGCAGAGGTTCAAGATCAAGGTTAATCAAACAAGGCAACAGCATGGGTTCAGGAACGATCTGAGACAATCCAGCACTGATACTAGTATGCTGATCATTTAAATAGGGCGCCTCGCACCGTGATTCGTTGGCTTGCGAACGTGCACGCGCTGACGTGCACTCATTCGTACAGTTGCGTTAACGTGCGTGCCTAGCCTGGGGCTCGCTCGTTCTTACCGTACCTCTGGCTGGCGCACGGGAACGAGCATTTGTGATGGTTCTCTGACATTGCCCCCTCCTTATGGGCAGCCTTTGGATGCCCATCTGGGCCCTCCTTTCCGGATGAGAGTGATGAAAAGCTTGTATAAGTCTTGGGGCATGGAGGTTTGCTTCTGGTTCCCAGGAATTTTCTTCTGGACCAAAACCTTTCCATTTAATTAAATATTGATTCTGTCCCTGCCTTCTCCTGCAATCTACAATGGTCTTGATTTCGAACTCCTCTTCTCCATCCACCATTATGGCCTCTGGGGGCCCCAATTCACGACCTGGAATGGGATTAACCATATCAGGCTTCAACAAGGAGGTATGAAATACAGGGTGGATCTTAAATGAGTCGGGAAGTTCAAGCTCATAAGCCACTGGGTTAATTCTTCTCTTGACTGGAAAAGGTCCTAGATATTTAGGTCCCAATTTCCTGGATGGACAGGCAAGTTTCAGATTTAATGTCGAAAGCCACACACGATCACCAACCTTCAAATCCAGTTTTCCTCTCCTCTTCCTGTCGAAGAACCTCTTATTGACTTTTTGTGCCTTGGCAATGGTCTCTCTCAGCACCTGGTTATTGGTAGCAAGGAAATTCAATCTGTCCTGAACTGCTGGCAAAGGAGAGCCTGGAATCAATGTTGGCAAAAAGGAGGGATGAAACCCATAGTTTGAGAAGAAGGGAGATTGGTTGGTGGCTGCATGGGCAGAGTTATTAAATGCGAATTCTGCCAATGGCAGTATTGAGGCCCAATTTTCTTGGGTAAAGGAGGTGAAGCAGCACAGGTATTGCTTTAGCATTTGGTTGGTACGCTTAGTCTGTCCATTGGACTGGGGATGGTAAGCCGAAGAGAAATTGAGTTTGATGCCCAACGCTTCGCACAGTGTTTTCCAAAATCTTGAAGTAAACTGTACTCCTCGATCTGAGGCAATGTCACTGGGAATTCCGTGCAGTCTAACAACCTCTTTAATGAAAACTTTAGCAGTTTCAGTTGCTGATGGGGTCCCTTTAGATAGGGATAAAATGTGACATCCTGGAGAGGCGATCTACCACTACAAAGATAGATGAAAACCCTTCCGATGGAGGGAGCTCTACAATAAAATCCATCGCGATTTTATCCCAGAGTCTTTCAGGAATGGGTAGTGGTCTTAATAGTCCCCATGCTTTGCTTTTGCTGTTCTTGTTTCTGAGACAAATTGAACACGAGCCAACATATTTCCTGCAATCCTTTGCTAAGCTAGGCCACCAAAAATGTCTCTGGATCAAATCCATGGTCTTGTATCCCCCAAAATGGCCGGCCAACGGGTAGTCATGACACACTGGTAGGATGGTAACACGTAAATTCTGTGGTATGAAAACTTTATTACCCTGCCAATAGAGCCCATCATTTTCCTGAAGGTCCATATCTGGGGGCAGAGAGATTCCCCTGGATGCTTGACGGATCTGTGACATTAAGTTGGTTTGTGTGAGCAGAAAATTTCCAGCCTGTAAGATGGTATCTGTTTGAGGTGGAACTTCAACTTCCGTGAACATACGCAGTAACGCGTCAGGTTTCACATTCTTTGAGTAGGTTATGTGGAAACTAAAGCGTGAAAAAAAAAGAGCCCACCTTGCTTGTCTGGGCCTGAGGCGTTTGGCGATCCTGAGATATTCTAGATTTTTGTGATCCGTGAAGATCAGTATTGGGTGTGTTGCTCCCTCCAAGAGGTACCGCCACTCCTCCAGAGCTGATTTAATCGCCAACAGTTCTCGGTCCCCCACATCATAGTTCCTTTCTGAACGCCCTAACTTATTCGAGAAGAAGGCCACAGGGTGCATTAGAGCCTTGGGTCCTTGGCGCTGGGACAAGATGGCTCCTACAGCGCTCTCTGAGGTATCCGCTTCCAGGATGTATGGAAAAGCGGGGTCAGGGTGCTTTAGTAACGGGCCGAGGTAAAAAGTCCCTTTAACTTGTCAAAAGCAGCTTGGGCTGCCTCCGTCCATTGAAAACGGTTCTATTTCTTGGTGAGCTGAGTGATGGGCATGATGATGCCAGAGAAGTTTTTGATAAATTTCCTGTAGAAATTGGAGAAAGCGATGAACTGTTGTACCCCTTTCTTATCAATGGGAGGTGGCCAGGACGTTATAGCTGCAACTTTTTGGGGATCCATTACCATACCTCCTGTAGAGATTACCAGTCCGAGGAAGTGAATAGTCTGCCGTTCGAATTCACATTTTTCGGCCTTGGCATAGAGTCCATTTTGTCTTAACCTCAGAAGGACTTGTTTCACATGGACACGATGTAATTCTAGAGAGACCGAAAAAATTAGAATGTTGTCTAGGTAAATGATCATGAATAGGTCTAGGAAGTCTCTGAAGATATTATTTACAAAATGCCGGAAGGTTGTCGGAGCATTGCATAACCCGAAGGGCATAACGAGGTATTCAAAGTGGCCAAAACGAGTCCGGAAGGCCGTTTTCCACTCATCTCCCTTCCTGATTCTGATCGAATTGTAAGCACCTCGTAAATCCAACTTGTTAAATATCCTTGCAGAGCGGAGTCTCTGGAGCAGTTCTGGAACCAGAGGCAGGGGGTAGCGATTTTTAACGGTAATCCGGTTTAATTCTCTGTAATCCACACATGGACGGAGTGAGTGGTCCTTTTTTTCAACAAAAAGTATTCCTGTCCCGGCTGGTGAAGTAGAGTGTCGGATGAACCCCTTCTTGAGGTTCTCATTGACATAATCTTTTAAGACCACGAGTTCAGGCTCTGAAAGGGGGAAGATCCTCCCAAATGGGATTTCTGCCCCTGGTAAAAGTTCAATCGGGCAATCGTAGGCCCGGTGGGGAGGAAGAGTGTCTGCTTTTTGCTTATCGAAAACATCCAGGAAATCATGGTACATGGATGGAACAAGGTCTTGGGATTCCGATACTGGTTTCAGACAACCAATAACTGGAGCTGCATGGTGGAGGATCTGGAGACAGTTGTGGAGGCAGTAGGAGGACTGGAAAACTACCTTGCCAGTTGTCCAGTCTATCTGTGGGTTGTGTGCTTGCAACCATGGCATTCCTAGAATGATCGGAAAAAGAGATGAGGATATAACAACAGTTCTTGGTGGTTAGGTGAGATGTCAGCGGGCAAGGGTTGGGTTTCTTGGACGATGGGCCCAGATTTGATGTTGGACCCATCAGCTAATCGTATGGACAGCTTATGTTGCTTAGATCATAGAGGAATGTTGTGTTGCAGGACGAAGGCACGGTCGATGAAGCAGCTGCAGGCACCTGAATCAATTATGGCCTGGACCTGAAGCACCCCTTCTGGAAGCTGTAGAGAGACAGGAACAGCAATGTGAGTCGTTCTTGCTAGAGTCAATGCATAATGATCAAGAGGAGGAGAGTCACACTTATGGGTCTTGTTGGGACACATATTGGCGTAATGACCGGCTCCTCCACAGTAGGGGCAGAGATTATTTATACGACGGCGCTGTTTTTCTTCTGGTGTCAAGGGTGCACGAAGCAGGCCTAACTGCATTGGCTCTGGAGTTTCAGTGGTAGGAGCAGATAGTGGGGGTGCAGAGTTAGGTAGGTGGCTAGGTTCCCTGGGTAGCATCCACGTGGGCCGGTACTGGCTGGTCCTTTAAGATCTTCGCTCCCTCAGCCGGCGATCGATCTGAATGGACAGTTGGATCAGTTCTTCGAGGGGATCGGGGATCCCCACACAAGCTAGTTTGTCTTTAAGTGTCTCCGAAAGTCCTAAATGGAACTGAAAACGGAGAGCGGCGTCATTCCATTGTGTATCGGAACTCCATCATTTAAAGTCAATAACATAGTCCTCCACGGGCCTACGACCCTGCTGGAGGGTGTGGTGGCTGTCCTCGGCTGTGGTGGTATGTTGAGGATCATCATAAAGTTTAGCCATCTCATCCAAAAAAGAGTCCATATTACCCAGCAAGGGACTGGCTTGCTCCAGTAGGTGATGAGCCCAGGTCTGGGGTTCTCCCTGCAGTAATGAAATGATGAACCGCACCTTGGTACTTTCCAAAGAGAAGGTGCGGGGCTGTAACAGAAAATACAAATGGCAGTCATTCCTGAAAGCACGGAATTTGCTACGATCTCCCATAAACCTCTCTGGAGCAGGAACTCGTGGTTCTGGTGGTGGCACCACTACTGTGGGTGTAGAAGCTGAAACTGATGATGCAGGTGCTGCGGTCCGATGTGCTGAGGTGCTTGGAGAGAGAGACTCCACTCGTTGTTCGAGTCGCTGGTAGCCATCTTGCGGGCCCTGGACTGCTTGAGTGAGGTTTGCAATCTGTTGACACAGAGCATCCATAGCTGAGGCTCCCCTTTCGGACTCCATGTGGCTGGATTGTCCTGTCACGTACCTTACAGAGGAGTCCGAAATGACGAGGGTGGCCTCTTGCACGGTCCCGGTCCTAGCACCCCTGGAGGTTGAGACAGGGCTGCTAGGGCGGCGGAAGGGTGCAGGTGCCTGCTGGCAGGATCAGGAACACCGAAGTCTTCATGAATGAGGTGGGATGCTGATCACTGGATGGGTTCAGGAAAAGTCCAGCAGTGGTACTTGCAGGGTCAAGGACAGGCAGGAGTTGGCATAGTGCTGGCAGCGAGGTACACAATTGGCAGGCAGATTCGTAGTCAAGGACTGGCGGAGGTTGGCAACAAGCTGGCAGCAAGGTACAGGATCGGGAGACAGAGCCGTAGTCAGAAATCCAAGCCGGGTTCGGTACAAGAAGCAGAGGCAGACAGAGATGCAGGGATGATCCGAGAGGGTAGTCGAGGAAGGCAGAGGTTCAAGATCAAGGTTAATCAAACAAGGCAACAGCAAGGGCTCAGGAACGATTTGAGACAATCCAGCACTGATACTAGTATGCTGATCATTTAAATAGGGCGCCTCGCGGCGTGATTCGTTGGCGTGCGAACGTGCACGCGCTGCCGTTTACTCGTTTGTACGGTTGTGTTAACGTGCGTGCCTAGTCCAGGGGTTGGTTGGTTCTTACCGTACGTCTGGCTGGCACACAGGAACGAGCATTTGTGATGGTTCTCTGACAGGTAGCTTTAGGTGCACACTGTGCAGAGGATGCACTACACTAACTGTAAATACTGCAGCTGCCTGCCTGTGGTACTAATAGGATCAGAACACCAGCAATTTTCTTCAGGTAGCTTTAGGTGCACACTGTGCAGAGGACACAGTACACTAACTGTAAATACTGTAGCTGCCTGCCTGTGGTACGGTAGGATCAGAAGAACACCAGCAATTTTCTTCAGGTAGCTGTAAATACTGTAAAAACACCTGCCTGCCTGTCAGTAGGAAGAGAATAATAGGAACAGATCTAGCTAAACTGAATACAGTGGATGCATATATATATACATTATACATTTGCAGATTGTCACTTGCCACATCACCCACTACCAGATGTGGGTTGTCACTTGCCAACTGATGTGGATTGTCACTTGCCATGCCAGCCTGTGCCACCAAATGTGCATTGACACTGCATTGGTGGCAGGCTGGCAGCACTGGTCCATTTAGTGAGGGCAGTGAGAGATGATGTCATCTCGCTGCTCCCTGCCGCACCTCCGGCATTGAAGCAAGGGGGTCTGACTGCAAAGTGGAGCTCCACCGATGACAGGAAGCACGTGACCTCTACTCCACCGCGCTGTGAGGGCGGAAGAGCGCTGATGTGTGGCGCGCAGTGAGAGATGATGTCATCTCTTTGCTCCCCGCCGCACCTTGCTGCCACATTGAAGAGGCCCATCGGTGAAGAGCGCTGATGTGGAGCAGGAGGAGAGAGATGTCATCTCTGCTTGTCCGCCCACTCACTTCTCTCCTCTGCCTGTCTCATGCAGCCAGCACGCCCGCCGCAGCCGTGACCCACTGGTTAGGCAGGGACCCTGCGGCAAGAGACTCAGGGCTATGGGCCCCAGATTCGGGGCTATAGCCCCAATAGCCACCCCCTAGCGACCCCCCTGCCCCTACTATTTCACATAAAAACTGTCAAGAATGTTAAAAATGACAAGAGACAGTTTTTGACAACTCCATTATTTAAATGCTTCTTCTTTCTTCTATCTTCTATCTTCGTTCTTCTATCTTCTATCTTCCTTCGGTTTCTTCCTCCATCTTCTTCTTCTTCTGGTTCTTCCTCCGGTGTTCTCGTCCGGCATCTTACTCCGCGGCTGTCATGGTTATGCAATAGAATTTTCTGTCAGCTTACCTGTCTCCATGTGCACATCTCTAAAGACCAGCTGCCTCTCACCTGACTGGTTTTATAACCTCTCCTCTAAGCATGGCCCCACCCCAGGCCCTATCAGGGAACCCTATATTAACCTGTGCACTGCAAGCCAGCAGTTCTGATCAACCATTGTGTGTTAGCTTTTGTGTGTACTTGCTGTGTTTCCTACGTCTGATTCCAGTTACTGACTTTGGCCTATTCTTAACTATTCCTGTCTGCTCGTGACCCTGACCTTTGGCGTGTCTTCGACCATTCCTGTTTGCCTGTGACCCTGAACCTTGGCGTGAACTCTGTTGTCCTTGTCTGCTTGTGGCCCCAACCTTGGCTTGTCTCTTACTTTCCAGTAGACCTGCTTCCTGAACCTCCCAGGGTTCAATCCGCAGCAGTCAGTCCTAGAGTCCACTACCTAGCGGTGCACTTCTGACTCCTACAGAGTGCATATGTCACCTAGCCTCAAGGCGACCTGACAGTTTGTTTTTTGAGCTGCTCATTTTTTTTTTTAACCATGGTGAACAATAGTTTTTTTTTTTATAGTAAATGTATACCATACATAAAATAGAAAAAAAAAAAAAAAAAAAAGAGCAGCTCAAAAAACACCGCTAGGTAGTGGACCCTAGGACTGAATTTTGCCCGGGGTTCCCCTTAATATCCATACCAGAGCTAAAGGGCCTGGTATGGAATTTAGGGGGACCCCCCACGTCATTTTTAAAAAAAAATTTTGGTTCGGGGTTCCCCTGTGGGGAATTCCCATGCCGTTTTTATCAATGAACTTTTATGTGTATTGTCGGACCGGCAATTCATTAATAGCCGCGAGTAGTTTTAAATGACTTTTTTTTCCTTTGAAATGTCATTTTGCTGTCAGACTGTTCTAAACACGGGAAACATGCGCCCCTTTACAGGCATGCTATAGACACCCGCCAGGTACGAAATTTAAAGGAATATTACACTTTTATTGTTTGACTTTAAGCATTAATAAAATCACTGCTCCCGAAAAAACTGACTTTTTTAAAAGTTTTTTTTGCATTGATCCATGTCCCCTGGGGCAGGACCCAGGTCCCCAAACACTTTTTATGACAATAACTTGCATATAAGCCTTTAAAATGAGCACTTTTGATTATTCATGTCCGTGTCCCTAAGACTTTAACAGTGTTCGCATGTTCGAACAATTTTTTTGCCTGTTCGCAAGTTCTGGTGCGAACCGAACAGGGGGGTGTTCGGCTCATCCCTATACAGGAGAAGGAAGCAGCAGGCTGGAACAACAAGGATAGTAAAAGGATAAGGCAGAGGTCCAGGCGACTAGCAGACAGGAACAACAGAGTACACGCCAAAGGTTCAGGGTCACAGGCAAACAGGGATAGTCGGGGACACGCCAAAAGGTCAGGGTCACAAGCAGACAGGAATAGTCGAGAAGACGCCAAGGTTGGTAACAGAGACAAATAAAGAGCACACGGCAAGCAGGAAACAGGAAGCCAAATACACAACGGATACACAATGGTTGATCAGCAAGGTTGGCTTGCAATTTACAGGTTAATATAGTGTTCCTAATTAGAGACCGGAGTGAAGCTATGCTGAGGGAAGATTATTTAAACAGTCAGGTGAGGGTGGCTGGCCTCTAAAGGTGAACACAGAAGGAAAGGTGAGCTGGCAGACACACATTACTGCATAACCATCACAGTACCCCCCTCTTACGAAGCCTCCCCTCCCTCGCCTGGGCCCAGGCTTAAAGGGAAACTCCAGATGGAACCTCCTCAACAGACGAGGAGCAAAGACCTCAGCCGCAGTGATCCAAGACCTCTCTCCTCAGGACCAAACCCTTTCCAATGTACGAGGTACTGAAGAATGCCTTTACGGAGCCGGGAATTCAAAACTTGACTAACCTCGTACTTTAGATTATCCTCAGAGACAGTAACCGAGGTAGGGAGAGGACGAGAGGACTGATTGAGGACTAAAGACTTTTCAGGAATGGGTAAGGGCATGAGAAGATCATCAGAAGTATGAGCAGGGTCCCCCAGACCCTTAAAGATGAGCTGGACATCCAGCACAGGACCATCAGGCTGGGCAGAGGTCAGTGGATCCCTAAGGTCAGGTTGGTTAGAAGGTGACGTGTCACAAGAGTCAAGCTGGATAGCTGAAACACAAACAGAATGCAGAGAGCCCTGAAAAAAAGATTGAAAACCCCACCTGGCGGAATGGGGCAGTCTATCCAAAGGATGGTTTGAGCCTCTTAGACAGGTTTGAATGGACATAGTAGTAGTAGAGTGAGACCAGGTTACAGAAGGTCCTGAATAAGAAAAAGCAGGAACTGGACTGGCATAACTGGTGCAGAGGCCGACTGAATAGTATCACCAGGTGTAGCGACTGTGGAACTTGCGAACAAGTTAGCCTGGCTGTGCATCCAAGGGAGTTTAGGGACGGACAAAGGTAAATGGTTATGCAAATTGGATGGAATGATCGGCTCAGGTTCATAGGTGGGCTCCTCATCCAGAGTGCCACATGATCTAAAGAGTGCATCAGTCTGACTATTGCAGGACACATCCCAGAAATCGCTATATACAGCGGGAAGAGCAGAAGATACTGGGATGGTGGCAACAGGAAGTTTCTCTTTTGGGGTAACCTTGAGTAAGCAGGAAGAGGAACAGGAGGAACCAAAAGCCAAGATCTGTCCAGCAGTCCAGTCAACGTGTGGAGAATGGAGCCGTAACCAAGGAAGACCTAATATGATAGGAGATGAAGCCTTAGGTAAGACAAGGAAGGATATCATTCCTGGTGGAGTGTCCCTACCGACATCTTAACAGGGAGGGTTTGGAAGCGGATAGGGCCCCCTGGGAGAACAGTGCCATCAATCGCCAAGACCAGCAATGGCGTTGTAAGGGGCAAAAGGGTAAGTCTCATGGAAGATGCAACTTCCCAATCCATGAAATTGCCAGCAGCTCCGGAATCCATATGTGCCGAGACCGAACGAGTGGAAGTGCCGACATGAAGGAATACAGAAAGGAGAAGACGAGAAGGTGAAGGTGATATTTCAGGGTCTAATACTCCACCTTTCAGATGTATTAGCCCCTAACGTTTTTCCAGACGAAGAGAACAAGTGTCACAAAAATGACCTTTGACCCCACAGTAGAGGCAAAGGCCCAGAGTTCTGCGCCTAGCATGTTCTTCGGGAGATAACTTAGTCCGGCCCAGCTGTATAGGTTTCTCAGCAGGCAGGGGGTGCTCCTCGGATCGAAGAGAAGGGACAGGGAGCTCAAGCTGCCTAAAGAATGGGGAATGCTGGCGTCTTTTTCCAGGGCCCTCTCCTGAAAGCGAATATCTGGTTACACAAGGTGATGACACCGTCCAGATCAGCAGGGAGGGATCTTCCTGCTAATTCATCCTTCACTCTATCAGAAAGGCCATGTAAAAAGGTTGCAACTAGGGCCTCATTATTCCAGCTCAATTCAGCTGTGAGGATACGGAAATGAAGAGCATACTGTCCCACAGAAGCGGACTCTTGATGGAAACGTAAAAGAGCGCTGGCCGCCCTGAAAGAATTGAGACATCTCCTCAAAGGTACCACTGTGCCAGTTCTCATTCTTACTGACCATAAGAATCTCACATTCTTGTCTGAGGCTAAATGCCTCTCCCACAAGGGCGCAATGGGCTCTTTTCTTGTCTAGTTTCAATTACATTGTCTCATTCTTACCGGATACTAGGAATGTAAGGGCTGATGCTTTGTCGCGACAGTTTTCCTCCACTTCCAAGATGAAGTCGGTTCCGGTTCCTGTGATTCCTCCTCATCGTATTCTGGCTACGGTTCGCACCAGTCTCCCTTCTCCTTTGGGTGACAAAATTCTTGCCGCTCAGGTCCATGCTCCTCCTGAGAAACCTTGTGACCGCTGTTTTGTTCCAGAGAGTCTCCGTACTGCCGTGCTCCAGACTTACCATTCTCCCAAGGCTGCTGGCCACCCTGGAAAGAATCAACTCTTTTGGGCCATTTCCCAACAATTCTGGTGGCCTAGTCTACATGCTGATGTAACCGCCTTCGTAGCTGCCTGTACCGTGTGTGCTCAGGGTAAGACACCATTTTAAACGAAGCCACAAACTCAGGGTAACTCAAGACAATAGGTTTTTGCGTCTCCCATAGAGGGTTTTCCCAGGCCAAGGCTCTCTCAGAAAGCAAAGATATCCCAAAACTTACTTTGCTTCTGTCCATGTGAAACATCTAGGGCAGCATCTCAAAGTATATCTCAACCTGGTTGAGAAACCCTCTGCATTGGACTGGATTGGCCCCAAATCGCTGGGGAAGCAGAGCAGAACCAGACATACCACTTATAGAGGTAAGACTCGAGGCGGGTGCCTGCACAGACACTGGAGCAGCAGCAGGGAAGGCCTGCAACATAGGTTGTACCGGGGTGGCCACAGTGGGAGATTCCAGGTGAGCTGCGCGACTCAGGAGCGTTTGTAACGCCATGGCAAAATGATCCATGCGGTAATCCAGTTCATCCAAACTGGAAAAAATATTACCAACAAGTGGATTGACTGCATCTTCTGAATTCATGGCCTTTGCCTACTGTCAGAAACCATGAAATCAGACCGATACAGAAGTACAGTTAAATCACACTTGTTTTATAATAATAATAATAATAGTCAGAGGGCCCAAAGCTGTGGGCTGAGCAGCAAGGAAGCTGAAAAGCGGTACAGTAGTTGTGTGGGAACTCTGTTATATGGCCAAGAGGACTGAAGCGTAAAGCCTAAGCGGCAGTACTGCTAAAGAGAGCCAGGTGGCTTGGTATTTTCTGTTTTACTTACATTACTGCTGTAGCAAATTTGAAACCCCCTGCGTGGGAATTCTCAATGGACATTTTCTTTCTTTAATAAAAGTGGGCAAACAAACCCTTAATTGGCACCACTGGCGTGGACTCTGCTCACTGGTGTGCTCTACACAGAAGCTAAACAACCCTCAATATCACGTTAGATATAAGAAAGCAATTATTTATTTGCCTGGAGTTGGCTTTAAGTGGCTCTGTGGATAACATCAACCATTTGTAAAGCTTACCTTGGTAGATGTAAATAATGGGAAGGGAATGTAGCTGATTATTTTTTTACTGGGGTTTAAAAATTTACAGATATATCTTGGCTGAATGCAGAAGATTTTTTTTTGGTGTGTCTAGGGTGAAAGCTGTTCCATCCAAAGTAAACTGAAAATTTCACTGTGCACTATTGTTCATATCAATTTAAAGTTAAACACATGTTGTTAGAATATTACAGACACAATAGTGTATAGCAAGTGTCAAAACATGTTACAGCTCTACATTTGGCTTTACATCTGTGATGACATAGTTACATCATAGTAAACACATCATATGACTGATGAGGTGGTTGCCTGAAGGCTTAGATCATGTGAATTTCCAGTCTAGGCATGAATTAGAAAATAACATGATGTTTCTTTCACCATGTTTTCTTGATAACCCCCTCCTCACTTACCAAGTTCCGTAACAATGGCTCATTGGAAGCCTATGAAGATTTTCCCCTCACATCCCTTTTGTCCTCTGCAGAGCTCAGCCAAGAGTGACTCAGCAAAATATCTACTGCAAAAAGCTGCGCCTGAGCTTTTTTTTTTTTTACTTGGCAAATATCTGCCCAGATGAAGAGATCATTTAGGATGTGGACATTAAACATTGAAGGGTTTAGATGAGGGGTAGGAGTGACCCAGCACTAAAAACAGAAAAACATTGGAGACATCCTGTCTCCAGATGGGGAAATTTAGGGAAATCTGCAGACAATGGAATATTTAGAGCTGGGGAATTCCCTACACTTTGCCTGCCTCGAGCTGGAAATTCCAGAAAAAAAGAAAAGCTGGCACTCAGAAACACAGTTTGAATTTGACTCGAAAGCCTCAGACAAATAAGAAAAAAAGACTTAAAATACTTTAAGAGTAAAAAACTATTTTTAATATATGGTAATTACATGCACATCTATTTTGTTTAATTGTTTCAGCTATTTATTTTACAAGTGATGCAGATTTTATAAAGCATTTAAATAATGACACCTTTCTTGTATATTATAGTGAATCATTATATCTCTCAACACCGAGCTAGAAAATATCTAAAAAAAACCCCTTAAAACATTACAGTCACCTAAATAATAAAAATAATAATAAAGCCTCCTTAGTATAATAATGACAGTAACAACAAGAAATCAATTGAGTTCATAGATTCAGAGACTTATGCCACGTACACACGGACTTTCCTGGCAGAAAAGGTCCATCGGACATTCCGATCGTGTGTGGGCTTTATCGGACTTTTTCTTTCGAAAATTCAGACGGACCTAGAAATAGAACATGTTTTAAATCTTTCTGCCGGAACTCCGCCAGAACCAGTTTCTATCGGGAAAACCGCTCGTCTGTATGCTGTTCCGACGGACCAAAAGTGACGCATGCTCAGAAGCAAGTACGAGACGGAAGCGCTCGGTGTGGTAAAACTAGCTAACTATTACAATGCTAGAAGAATGAAGTTGTTTTGCTGCTCATATTCACACAGACTTCTCACAAACTGATTTCTGGATTATTTCTCCTGATCTCATGAATAATATTTTATTTTTTAAAAGCCCGATCTCCATAATAATGTTTCCAATATTTTTTAGTCATCTTTTATTATTTTTTATTTTATCAAGATTTTTTTTAGTATTATTTTAAAATTATTTTCTAGTGGGGGGCGTGGCCAGGACCGGCATGTGAGAAGAAGTGTTTCTCACAGCTCCACTCCAGCACATTCAACCGATCCTTTCCCAGCAGTGATCCGGAGCCAAAAAACGGCGTTCCAGCTGGCTACCGACCCGCTCACCCTCCCGGACCACCCACCGGCTCTGTGCACACGGGGGAAAGCAAAGAAAAAGGAGGAAATCATGACCTCTGAAATCCAAGATGGCGATGCCGCGGCCCTGGCACAGCGCACACCGAGGGGGAGTGAAAAATACAAAGATGCGGCTAGCAAGAAGGCACAGAAGCTACAGGGTAAGGAATACCCGAGAGACATGGTGTACTATGCCCAAAAGCTAGGGGGGCACCGGGCACAAGAAGCAGGGGGGTCTCCTGCACTGTCCCAGGAAGAGGCACATGAGATGGGAGAGCTGGAAACATTGTACACTGATATGCAGAAAGAGGCAGACGCTTCAGCAGAGCGGCCCCCCTCTCCACACAGACACAGACAGTGAAGATCCTGAGCAGCCAACCTTAGCTGATATACTTAAAGCTGTGCATGTTTGCACAGCTTCTGTGAACACTCTTAAAGAGCAATTTGGAGGGCTGAGAGAGGATGTATCCCTGTTGAGACAGGACCTGCAGAAAATTAGAGAGCGTACGACTGCAGTGGAAAGCAGAGTGAGTGACATTGAAGACAAACTCCCGCCAGTTGCTCGAGAGGCACATGCGGCCTATCAACTTGCTAAAGATACCAATGTTAAGTATGCCAAGCATATCACTCCACTCACACCTCATATTTAAGGGGTGTGCGTGTAATGATCCATGGTTCTGTAGATTTTCAAGAATTTGATGTATGCATAGATAATGAAGGAAAATACTTTTTTTGCATTGTAGAGTTGGAAAGTTGAACTGTATACTGGCATGTGTGTATGTGCCCCCGCCGTTTATGGCGGCGGTACTCCAGTTACTGCTGACTTACCTAGAGAGTCGACCGGATCTGCCGTTGCTGATAGTGGGGGACATTAATTGCTGGTTGAGTCCTTCCACGGACAGGCACCCCAGCTCCGGGGTCTCTGTCACGCCGAGGGATTCTCCATTGCTTAGATTATTTAATGAGGTTGGCTGGGTGGATATATGGAGACAAAGGAACCCAGGCGAGAAACAATTCTCATGTTTCTCCAAGACTCATGGGACGTTGTCCAGAATAGATTTGGCTGTGGGCAACCTTGCCATGCTCCCAACCATCTCGGAAGTGCTGTATAAGCCACGTAGTGTTTCAGATCACTCACATTTAGTGATTAGCCTGATCATATCCCCAAAATCCGGGCTAACTAGAGCCCCATGGAAATTGAATGCCTTTTGGCTAAAATTATTTCTATCCCACAGTGAGATGGAGCGGAGCATGGGAGAATTTCTGAACGCCCGGGAATTCCTGCAGTCACCGATGGAACAATGGGACTCTTTTAAGGCCTATTTGAGAGGCTTGCTCATTTCAGAGATAGGCAAGGTAAAGAAGAATTCATCAAAACATAAGGAGGAACTTGAGCTGGAGGAGACTTATGTACGAACCCCGACTGACTCCGCTAGGGAGGCATGGCAGTCAGCTCAATCTGCTTATGAGCGGCTGCTATCCTCTACGGCGGAGAAAAAGCTATTCTTCTCCAGGTTGGTGTTTTACGAGGAGGGAGAAAGTACTGGGCGTCTTCTGGCCAAGATAGCTAACTCTCAACAGCACTCCCCTGTAATAGGAGCCATTAAAACATCTGAGGGTAGGTTGGTAAGCTCCCCTGACCTTATATTGATGGAACTGGCCAAGTTCTATGAGAATCTGTATCTTCCAATGGGGCGATATACCCCGGAGGAACTGGGAGATTATTTTTAGGACATTGACTTCCCACAACTCACAAAGGGCCAAAAAGAGGAGCTAGATGCTCCCCTCACCTTGGATGAACAAACGGCACTAGCGGCATTCCCCAACTCTAAGGCCCCCGGGGCAGATGGGATACCCATAGAGGTTTATAAGCAATACGCTGACATACTTTTACCCAAGTTACTAACGGTGTTTAACACTGCCAGGGAAAAAAGAGGTTTACCCCCCTCTATGAACACAGCCAACATAGTACTCATACTCATACTGAAGCCCGGAAAGGAACCAACAGATCCTGGTTCATATAGGCCCATATCTCTCTTGCAGAGTGATATTAAGCTTTTAGCTAAGGCCCTTGCGATGAGGTTAAATGGGGCCATCACGGCCATCATTCACCCTGATCAGGCGGGGTTCATGCCCAATAAGTCAACGGCAGTAAACTTAAGACGGCTTTACCTGAATATGCAATAATGTGGGACAGAGGGCTCTGCTCTCACTGGACGCTATGAAGGCTTTCAATAGCGTAGAGTGGGAGTACTTGTGGGGAGTCCTTAAACGCTTCGGCTTTGGAGATGTTTTTATCTCGTGGGTGCGTCTACTGTACCACAACCCGCAAGCATCTGGGGCTATGTCGCACACTTTCAATTTGGGGAGAGGCACGAGACAAGGGTGTCCTTTATTACCCCTGCTTTTCGCGCTAGCCATAAAACCCCTAGCCATTAAAGTAAGAGCCAACCCTAATATTGTTGGATTTCGATACGGAGACAAGCAGGAGAAATTGATGCTATACGCTGACGATACCATGATCCTGCTTGGAGACGTAGACAAATCTCTCACAGAAGCTATGTCCACCATAGTGGAGTTTGGAAGATATTCGGGACTCTAGATTAACTGGGCCAAATCCTCCCTGATGCTTATTGATGAAGGGGTACTCCTCCCAATAACAGTGCAGTGCCTCTAACCACCTCGTTCAGATACTTAGGTATTCAGGTGACTCCTAGAATCAGAGACTACGGTAGATTAAATATATCCCCATTGCTACAAAAATTTAGAGAATGGATTAAAACATGGAATTCACTCTGTCTGTCGGTAACAGGCAGGATGAATTTGATTAAAATGATTCTTATGCCCCAACTGATATATGTACTTCATAATGAACCCATGGTAGTGACCCTAAAGACGTTTAGAATTATTAATTCCCTATTTAGACTACTTATATGGAGGGGGTGCTCTCCAAGGATTAAACTCGAACATCTCCAACGTCCTAAGGATGAGGGAGGGCTCCCCCTTCCCAATCCCTGGCTCTACTATATAGCTGCGCAGCTGCAGCAACTGGTAGGTACAATGCACACTGGCGCAGAGAAAGAGAGAACTATACGCAGTTCCTCAGAACTAGTAATGTTGCACACAGTTAAAAAAGACTCGGTTACGACAGAACTGGAGGCATTAGATTTTGGCAAATCCAATAAGAAATACCCGACCTAAAAATATGGTCCAAGACTAAATATATGCAGGGTGTGACAGGTTTCACGGACTACAGTCCAATATGGTTCAGTGAAACATACCCAGAATTAGCCAAGATACAGCATGGGGCGATATAGAGGAGATATGGGGTGCTATATATCAGGCAGATTTTCCAAAAAGGGAAACTGCATACATTTGAAAACTTGCAGAGGCTATTTGAGTTACCACAGTCCATGCGGTTTTACTACATGCAATTAAAACATGCAGTGGTTGCACAGAGTAAATCCTCGGATTGGGTCTCTTCACCAACACCCGTGTTTAATGTGATTGCAGGGGCTAACAATACTAAGGGTTTTATATCACAGTAATACAGTATGTTACTACAAAACTTTCTAAATAAACATCCTATAGGAATGCTGGCCAAGTGGGAGAGGGATGTTGGCCCGATGGATAAAGATCAATGGGAAGAGGTGTTGCAGGCTGTGCCCACATGGTCCCTAAATGTTACGCAAAGATTGACATAACTGTACATCATATTACGAGTATACTATACCCCTCACAGATTATATGCTATGGGTCTTCCACCCACTCCACTTTGTACCAGATGCAAAAGGGAACATGGGGACCTGATCCACCTGCTGTGGAGGTGCCCAAAGCTTCACCCCTACTGGAAAGGGGTGGTGGACACTGTTAATGGGGTATTTCAGGTCACGTTACCTACAGACCCCAGGCACTGTCTGCTTAATGTGATAGATGAGCTGGGGTGGGAGGAAAACACTAAAGTGGCAGTTACTAAAGCTATATTCGTGGCACGTAAACTAATAATGACACACTGGATTTCAGAAGAGCCTCCTGCTCTTAAAGAATGGATTAATGCTGTGGGGGAAATGTTACGAAAGGATAAAGTAATTTACCAACATAGAGGCTGCCCGCAGAAGTTTGAGAAACTCTGGGGACCATGGCTGAATGTTCCTGGGCTCGCCCCGGTGGATTTGGTCGTGGGCAGATTGCTAGGTTTGGGGGTATGAGGTACTAAATGTCAGGCCGATAGAGCCTCTTCTGTTTGGTATAGTTCCTTACTTGGCTTACTTATTCCCTTTGTTTATGCTGATGCTGGGGTCTTCAAAAGGATTATAATATGTCCTTGAAATAAACAGTCTGACAATGTTTGGTTAGGTCGGTGACTTAAGAAATGTTGGTTAAATAATACAGTCCGCAGTGTATACAAATGTGATATACCTCATGGTAGAATGTATTACTGATTATACTTGTGAAGTCAGTATGTGTATGTTTTTACATGTTTTTCTCAATAAAATTTTTCTTTGGATAAAAAAAAAAAAATATTTTCTAGTGATCTCTATATTTTTTTTTTGTGTGTGTGTGTCAAGTTACCACAATAACATTATTATTTTTTATTTTTTTTTTGAACCTCAAGGAGGTTGGTGTTCCTTTGCTAATTATACATTGTCTTTTAGAAATGTATTTGAATAAAAACACATAGGCAAGTATTTTCAGAAAAAAAATTATATCCATTTATTCTGGGTAAAAAAATAAAGAGGAAGGCAACCCTGGGGAAACTTTTTGAATTTGTGAAGCCTTTTGGCCCCAGAGTCCATATAATAGGGAGCCCAATCTGGTCCAGGAATCCCAGAGATCAGGACCAGCAGCAGATGACATATATGTCCCCAGGCTGTGGTACTAAACCAGCCTGCGTCTTCTGTCAGACCAGACTGAACCCAGGCCATCACTTTCTTCTCTTTGCTGCAGCCTTCCCTCCACGCTGCCCTGCAGCCTTCCCTGCAGCCTTCCCTGGAGGTTGTGGGTCTGGTGGTGGACTTGTGGCAGGAGGAGGAGGAGGAGGAGGATGGGCTTGCTCATATATATGGCTGTTTTCAGTTAACTGGCCCCTCATCCCCTTCTGAAGGGCCTCAGCAAAAATTCCCTCACAGAGGAGGCGTTGTCCCTTCTACCAACCTGGTGGCTAGATAGCCGCCATAGTCCTCTTCAGCGTTGGGGAGGCTTCTGAGGACATCCGTTGCTTCCCTAATGAGGCCCAGTGCTGCCTCCTCCATCACCGTTCCCTTCCTGGGCCTCTTTGTTGGAAGGCGGAGGGGAGGCACCTGGGATTGGGTGAGGCTGCTACTGGGCCCAGCCACCTCCTGGCTGTCACTGGGCATGGCCACCTCCTGGCTGTCACTGGGCACATCCTCCTCCTGCCTGCCACTTTCCAGACCCTCCTCCTGGCTGAGCTCATCCTGTGTATAAAAAAGGGACATAGTTTTAGTTTTTGGTTCATCAATCACACACAATTTTCAGATCATGACTTGCAAATGCAATGTTAATACATATAAAAGACTATCATTCTGACCCCAGCATTTTTCAAGCTGGTCACAAACATTTTTGGCCACTACTGTCAATTGATATGTATACATAATTTTTTGGATAAAATCCTTAATAGGTAATCAATTATAACATCTAGTTAACATCATTAATATTAGGACAATATATGTAGAAAAATAATATACCTGGCCCCAGCTGGGCGCATCCGCTTCTTCCAGGATGGAAGGCCCAGGTTGTTCCTCGTCAGCCTCTGCTGGGGTGAAGGGAAGGGTGGAGGGAAGGCTGCAGGGAAGGGTCGAAAGCGATTCCCTGGTTTCAGTCTGGTCGTCCAGAAACCGCAGTTTTTGGAAGTACCACAGCTTGGGTACATATACGTCATCTGCTGATGCTCCTGATCTCAGGGAAGCCTGGATCTTTTTATGCTCCTTCCTATACATGTTCCTCAAGATCCCAATTTTACTTTCCAAAAATGTCATGTTTGCTTCTGGGATCCAAGTCTTCACAAACCCCAGAAGTTTCTCCAGCGTTGCCTTCCTTACTTGTTTATTGTAATATGAACTGTGTTTGACCTCCCACAGATTCCTCATCTCTCTGTACTTGTCAATAAATCTGGACATAAATTCTGGTCCTTTAACTTTATTCATTTTTTCTGTAAGACAATACACAAGACAAAAACACTAATGTCAGCCTAAACACTGATAATCTTATCCCAATATGGGCCTCAATCTTTTAGCAGTATAGGCCACTGATGTTCCAAATTTAAAACATTTTACCTTCGTTTCGGATGCTCGCAACTTCCGTTACTCTTTCCTCTGCACACAGAACGTACATACGTACGACACATGCATGTTAGCTTTATATACACTGCGCATGCGTGAAACTCCGCCCACGTCGCCCGTCCCTGATGTTCTTTTTCATGAATATTCCCCGCCCCTTCTCTCTACGGTGCGCAGTAGGAGTAACATGGCGGAGACACAGCAGGTGGTTGTTAATTATTCCAGTAACGAGGAAAGCCCGAAGCACGAAACGTCCCAATCCCGGAAGAGGAGATTTAAGGCCTCCAATATAGCCTTTGAAGAAATGGTCCCAAATGATCCCAATTTGTGCAAGGACCAAATCATGACAACAGTTGTGAACACTTTGAAGCAGAATTTTGGAGTAGAACGCTCCAAAGACCAGTTAAGAAAACGCTGGTCCTACCTTAAACTGAGGGAGCCAGATCAGTATCGAAGAATAAAGAAGGTGCTTCAAAAAATTAAGTACTTGTCGTGTGTTCTTATTATGATTATTAAATTGCATGCTGCTCCATGTGCTTTTCTTTACTGTTGAACAGTTTTAAATGGCTGCTTTCATGTTCGTGGACACAGTAATCGTTCATAGGAAACATCGTTAGTAGAAAAACATCGTTTGAAAATATATACAATGTATTTAGTTGATACAGGGTTTTAACTACATTTTGGTCTTGCTAATTTGTCTTATTAAAAGAAGTTTAGGACATTGTTGTCTAGATGTCTTTGAAACCTGAATGAATTGCAAACTTGATGCAGTGGAATGCAGCCGTTTACATATCTGGACTCAGGAGCACTAGTGTGGGACACCAGAGCACATTTTTTAGGGTAACCCACACAGGTGCTCCAGTGGATACTTGGGGTGTCTCCATCTGTTAAACTTGGCCAAAAAAAGGTAAGTATTGCAGTTTGGTTAAAAGGGATTTTTAATAATGTCTTCAACGTGGATCTCTTCCCAAATAGACAATTGTACACCACTTCAAAGCAATGTTTCATTTTCTTATTTCTGGACTCAAATATCTGTGTGCTAAGTATACCTTTTGTTTCATTCTCATAGGGGAGAAAAGACTCAGGGGCCCCCGACCTCGCCAGCCTGAATGGGAAGTAAGCCCCAGCCCCCCCGAGGATGTGGAGGAAGGAGAGGTGGAGGAAGTGGGTGACATGGGCTCCCCACCAGGTGAGTGTCTGACACCCCAGCTTCAGGTAATCTATGTAAGCCTGCATATTTCTAAATACATCTTTTTTCATCAATTTTAGGTGATGTTCTAGTTGTGGAAGGGGAAACGGCGGAACCTTTTACTAGCGCCAGTGCCCAAACCCTCATTATCAAAATCATGGTGTGGAATGGGGAGATTGAAGCAATGCGCAATCGCCTGGACATCATGCAGCAGGAAATGAAGAATATGATCGAAACAAAATCGATCATGTTCTTCATTTTCTTTTTAGATGACCAGATTATATTTTTTATATTTGTACATTTTAAAAGCCAAATTTTGAAGATGCACAAGGTGTGTCAACATGTGCTATCTGCCATCAGGGGATCTCAATGTACTCGTTTGGTGGGTGCAACCCCTTTCGCTAGTAGGTGAGAGGAAGGGATTGCACCCACAAAACACGTCCATTGATCCCCCATGATGGGAGATAGCACATGTTGACATTACCCATTTGGAATCCCAATTTGTGTGCATCTGAGATGTTGAACTTTGTAAGTTCCAGAGTTGTGTGTATGTTATGTTTTAAAACACATTCCTGTTTGTAAATCAACAATGTGTGGCTTCTTCTTTCAATGTTCAATATCAGTTTTGTAAGTAATTTTGTGTTTACAGTGACAATGGGGTTTATTTACTAAAGGAAAATCCACTTGGCACTACAAGTGCACTAGGAGAACCTAGGAGACAGCCAAAAAGAAAAGCAAGCAATAAATACATTTCTAGATTTTATCTGATATTTTTTTTTATTACTAAAAATTAGACATTGTCTGGCATTGCAATGGCACCCCTACCCATAAAATAAGTAACATATTTCTCCCTAACTTCACGGGCGCTTTGGGGGGCCAAGCCAGTACGGCCAGTATCCAGGCCCATCAGAAGATTCTCAGTAATAAGTTTGGCCTCAGGCCCAACTGAGGCAATATAATTTGTAGAATTTTTTCTTAAAAAATTGTGCAGGATGCAGCATGATAGGACGATATGATTGAGTTTGTAGTCCGCTATATGGATTGCTGTCAGAAACAGGCGTAACCGGCTGGCCATTATCCCGAAGGCATTCCCAACAACTCTTCTCGCTCTGGCCAGCCGGTAGTTAAAAACCCTCCTCTCCGGGGTGAGGGTCCTTTGGGGGAATGACCTCATCAGGTGCTCGCCCAGACTGAAGGCTTCATCTGCAATGAAGACAAAGGGGAGTCCTTCCACGTTATCTGCATCAGGTGGCAATCCCAGGCCACTACTCTGGAGACGCTGGTAGAACTCCGCCTGGGTGAAGATTCCTCCATCCGACATCCGGCCATTCTTCCCCACGTCCACATACAGGAATTCATATTGTGCCGACACCACTGCCATTAACACGATACTATGAAACCCCTTATAGTTAAAATAGTATGACCCCAAATGGGGTGGTGGCACTATGTGGACGTGCTTCCCATCTAAAGCCCCTCCTCCTAACGGGTGGCAAAATGGGATGCCACAGTCTGACATTCCTGTGGCGTTGAAGGAAACTGGGGAGTCAAACAAGAAAAAAAAATATAAGTACTTTTGCACATAACATTACAAGCAGATTACACAAAAACATTCTTGCCCAACATCAGGATAACATTTATTTTAAGTATTATTTAAAGACTAAAATATAAGGCCCACTTATTAGATTCCTCACCCCCTCTGATGGCTCATTGATAAAATTATACAATTTAAGGGGGTGGGGGGCTTTTAAATGAATTTAAGGACACACATACCATTTGGACACATTTTAAGGGGGGGGGGGCTTATAAATTAATTTTAATTTAGCCTACTTGCCGACCGCCTAACGCAGATATACTGTGGCAGAATGGCACGGACAGGCAAAATCACGTACCTGGTACGTGATCTGCCTTCCACGGGCTGTGGGCGCATCGCACCCCCCCCGTTGCCCTAAGTGGTCGGCTTTGTTGGGGAAGCGATACAGGCTGAGGGGGAGGCCACTCATTCGTGGCCACCCCCTCGCGATCGCTTCCTCTGCTGCTGTAATGTAAACAGCGGCAGAGGAAGTGATGTCATCTCTCCTCGAGCCAGTCTTTTCATTCCAGCGCCGAGGAGAGAAGACATCAAGTAAGTCTGCACAACACTACACTAACAGTAGAACACACTAGGCACACTTTTCATCCCCCATCACCCCCGATCACCCCCTGATCACCCCCCAATCACCCCCCTCCCCCGTCACAGTGACACCAATAGCAGTTTTTTGGGGTTTTTTTGCATTGGTGTCAGTTTGTGACAGTTATAAGTGGTAGGGCAGTTAGGGTTAGCCCCCTTTAGGTCTAGGGTACCCCCTAACCCCCCCTAATAAAGTTTTAACCCCTTGATCACCCCCCGTCGCCAGTGTCACTAAGCAATCGTTTTTCTAATCGCTGTATTAGTGTCACAGGTGACGCTAGTTAGGGAGGTAAGTATATAGGTTCGCCGTCAGCGTTTTTTAGCGACAGGGACCCCCATATACTACCTAATAAAGGTTTTAACCCCCTGATTGCCTCCTAGTTAACCATTTCATCAGCGATCACCGTATAACTGTAACGGGTGACGCTGGTTAGTTCGTTTGTTTATTATAGTTTCAGGGCACCCGCCGTTTATTACCTTATAAAGGTTTAACCCCCTAATCGCCCGGCGGTGATATAAGTTAAGTTTTAGGGTCAGATAAGGTCTGCGTCGCCCCAGGCAGCGTCAGGTTAGCGGCAGTACCGCTAACACCCACGCACGCAGCATACACCTCCCTTAGTGGTATAGTATCTGAACGGATCAATAACTGATCTGATCAGATCTATACTAGCGTCCCCAGCAGTTTAGGGTTCCCAAAAACGCAGTGTTAGCGGGATCAGCCCAGATACCTGCTAGCACCTGCGTTTTACAATGTGTTCTAAATAGGGGAATGGCGTTGTTCACAAACAATAGAAAAATCAGAAAACCAACAAAACAAAAAACACCAAAAAAATATATGTGAATGAAAAAATGTGAAATGAAAAAATATATTAAAAAATATTGGGAAAGAGAATGAACAATAAATGTGAGGTGTGCACCAAAGTCCACAACAAACTAAGTGAAAGATTCTTACTAGAATCCTGCAAGCTATTCCATAGCGTGTATTGCATGGGATGTGGGTGTGCAAATCAACAGCATTGGTGAAAGAATTGCAAAATCATACATAGTAAAAAATAAATGAAGGTGACATAAAAACATGTTTTATATCAACATTTGAAGATCCCACTCATGTGCCCAGTGACATAAAAAAATACATGTAAATAGGCCAAATATTAATAAACATCTGTAATCCCTCTGACATAAATCGTAAAAAAATGCAATAAATATGTGTATGTATTAGATAGATGATCAAAGAAAAAAAAAGTAGTTTGTAATGGTAAATAAGTGCGATCAAAAAAATATATATATAAAAATAAATAAAATAATGTATGTGCTACAATCAAGATCGTCCAATGTAAATTGTCCAATGAATGTGACGGAGATCCCTCTACACAGATGGTAGGTATATCCAACAAATGTGTAATCCCCAACGAATTTTCAGTAATAATGTGTCCGTGTTTAGCAGGCCCTCTCTTGTGCCCTCACTCACCAGAAAGCCCAACCCCTGCAGGGGTGAAGGGCATGGATAGATCCTGTGGCCGGAATCCTGGACGCCCGGAATCCCCCTCTCAGGTTCAGCGAGCTCCTTCCCTCTAGATCCACAGTGTTCTTTATATACGTATCCACCGGAAAAAAAACATATGTATGGAGAAACAAGGAATCCTCATAGTGTAAGTCCGTAAAAACTCAAAGTTTATTTGCCAAAAAATAGGTGTTTAAGTTAAAAACGGGAGCTAACAATACTCCCCTAACAAACAAAACAAAAACGGATGGTATCTGGGCTTATCTATCTAATACATACACATATTCTGTTTGCATTTTTTTACGATTTATGTCAGAGGGATTACAGATGTTTATTAATATTTGGCCTATTTACATGTATTTTTTTATGTCACTGGGCACATGAGTGGGGTCTTCAAATGTTGATATAAAAAAATTTTTTATGTCACCTTCATTTATTTTTTATTATGTATGATTTTGAAATTCTTTCACCAATGCTGTTGATTTGCACACCCACATCCCATGGAATACACGCTATGGAATAGCTTGCAGGATTCTAGTAAGAATCTTTCACTTAGTTTGTTGTGGACTTTGGTGCACACCTCACATTTATTGTCCATTCTCTTTCCCAATATTTTTTCATATATTTTTTCATTTCACATTTTTTCATTCACATATATTTTTTTGGTGTTTTTTGTTTTGTTGGTTTTCTGATATTTCTATTGTTTGTGAACAGCGCCATTCCCCTATTTAGAACACATTGTAGTACGTGGATTTCACTTCGGTGTTTCCAGTTTGCCTGGGGGGCTGCAGTTCCTTGTTGACATTGATCCTAAGAGCGGAATATTTGATTTCTAGCACCTGCGTTTTGCCCCTCGGCCCAGCCCAGCCCAGCCCACCCAAGTGCAGTATTGATCGATCACTGTCACTTACAAAACACTAAACACACATAACTGCAGTGTTCGCAGAGTCAGGCCTGATCCCTGCAATCGCTAACAGTTTTTGTTGGTAGCGTTTGATACAGTCGCAAACAGTCAGGAGCTTTTTTGCCTGTGAGTCTCACTAGTGTACCACTAGATTTAGAACCCAAAATGGCAAATGGAAGGTACACTAGTGAAGAGGCCTACACGTTTCTGAGCATGTCAGATAGTGAAGAGGAAGTCACTCATCTGTCAGATTCAGGCTCAGAATACAATCCTATAGAGGACAGGGGCTCCATGACAGATAGCTCTGACGACTGAGTTGTGGTCCCTGCCAAGGTCAGGCGTACCAGACCCCGAACTTCTTCTTCTGTCCTTGATGTGCAAGAACCGCAGGTCCCTCGTATGGAGCAGAGAAGTACTAGCGCCGCTATTCCTTCTGGTGAACTGGCAAGCACCAGCGGCCTAGTACACCCTGGTCGTACATCCAGCACTGCAGTAACACTTGGTGACGTGGCGAGTCCCATAAGTGCAGTTCAAGCTAGCGAGGTGGCAAGCACAAGTAGTGTCCCGCTGCCACCAAGAAGACGAACACAGGCCCATCGTGCCCATAGTGCCCTTTCTGCTGCATTCGCCAATCCGATTTGGGAACCCACCACTTCTGCAGCACCTGTACTTCCCCCATTCACTGGCCAACCCGGGATTCAGGTGGAAACAGTTGATTTTACGTCACTGGATTTTTATTCGCTGTTTTTCACCGAAGATCTCTATAAATCTATTGTGGACCAAAGCAATTTGTACACTGGTCAACACATCGCCACTATTGTAAATAAGCAATAAAATCATAGAAAACAAAATGGCGCCAAGTCTCTAATTTCTTATTGCAGCAGCGCTATGTGTCAGATCTTCCCAGACACATTTAAAATAAGACCAATAATTAAGGAGACGCGTTTCGTCACTTCAGGACATCGTCTGAGGGTGACGCCCAGAGGGGGTTCATGAGGGGACTTGAGACGAGGGATAATACTACTCGTGCACTTCACGTTCTTCATATATGATATGTGCGATAATAATGGAGCCATTTCTACGTAAAATCAGGAATAATAGGGAGATAACTGGGACGTGCATAGGCCCTGTGAAACATAAGGTAGCAGCATATGCGAATGATCTCCTTTTTTTTCTCTCCGCCCCACAGACATCTATAGCTGCACTTATGGTGGAAGTACAAAAATTTGGTATTGTATCTAATTTTAAAATTAATTTTGAGAAGTCGGTCATCCTCCCTAGCCATGTTCCAGCAGCAATGGAAAGGTCATTGAGAGGTATGTACCCATTCGTCTGGAATAGAGAGTCTCTGGTGTACTTGGGGGTACATATTAGTGCAGACCAGAAACTACTATATGAACTTAATTACGGCTCATTACTGAAAGAAATAACAGAAGAGTTAAAAAAAATGGAAGGGTAAATATTTTACTTGGTTCGGGAGAATTAGTGCTATAAAAATGAGTATATTACCCAGAATAATATATGTATTGCGCACTGTGCCAATCAGGCTACCGGAGACCCTCTTCAGACAGGTGCGTAGGTTGTTCGTGGCCTTTGTATGGAATGATAAAAGACCTAGATTGGCCTATGATATCCTGAGAAGGAATAGGGCTGAGGGGGGCCTGGGACTACCTGATATAGCATCATATTATAAGGCCATGACCCTAGTTCGGATACTGAATTGGTGCCATGATGCACAGAAAAAACTATGGGTTCAAGCAGAAATGACAATGGCGGGGAGAAATCTGGCAGGAGCACTTTGGATCCAAGGCCCTCTGAGAGGGCTTTCCCAGTGGGCATCACCGTTAACACTGAACTTTTTGGAGGTGTGGGATAGGCTGAATAGGAGAGGTAAATACGCTCCCCAGATATCCCCTCTGACTCCTCTGGAGGGATTCCCTTGGTTCCCCCCGGGAAAGGAGACGGGGTATCTGGGGGTATGTGGCCAGGATGGGGACACAAAGTGTGGCAAGTTTGCCCCAAGTGGAGTCCAACTACCCTTGACAGAAATGGTGTTGAGATTTGGGACGATACATCTGGCAGAGTGGAAATACCATTAAATGACAAGTTTTTTCAATAAAATAAAGCCCTTAATAAGATCTATGAACTCACTCACTATGTTTGAAAGGCAATGTGTACAAATGCCAGAATCTACACATATGCTATCACAAATGTATAGAGTGATTCTTAGTGGGCAGGAAGAGACAACCCCATATTTCGGAAGGGAATGGGAGAGGGAACTGGACCAGGTATGGACAAATAAACAAATTAAAAAAACAATCTTATTAACGTTTACCACATCCATAAGTTCAAAGGTGCAAGAAATGGCATATAAGTTTCTGGTAAGATGGTACAGGACTCCAGTTAAATTAGCACAAAACTTCCCAACAACAAGTGATAGGTGCTGGAGAGGTTGTGGACAGAGGGGCCTCCATTTGTGGTGGACATGCCCAATAATCAAGTCATTCTGGGAGTCAGTGGCCCCATGGATCGAGAGACTGACAGTCAGTCCTCTGGAGTTTAAGCCTTCACAGTACCTATTTCATGGGAAGCCGGGGCCCATTAAAATTTTTAGGGAAAGTATAACTCTGCACTTATTAAACGCAGCGAAAAAACTCATTCCGAAGTACTGGAGGCAAGTCCAGGGCCCTACAGTAACAGAATGTAGAAATGAAGTCAGCTTAATAATGGAAGCGGAGAGGTGGGTCCATGTAGTGAAGGACCAAAAAGGAAAATTTGAAAAGACATGGGCGAGATGGGAACATTGTGCTAAGGAGATAGAAGAAGAGAGAAACATTATTGAATAGGGGAGAGAGGATATGGTATAGTCATTATGAATATGCATAAAAAGAGAGATTGACCTGGGAAAGAAACATTATATATTGACATATTTTTTCCTATGCTGATCCTGCACAAGGAGGGTGGGGGGTTTTTTTTGGTCCTTTTTTTTTTCCGTCTCTTCCCTTTTCCCCCTCCTTCCTCCCTGCACAGGTTTAAGCCAGGCAATTAGGTTTTATATAATACACAAGTGTGAGATGGGAAGAAACACCTTTTTTTTTTTTTTTGAATAGACCGGCTAACAAAGCCTTTTGCACCATTTAATAATTGAATAATTAATATTTAAATTCAAGAATATTATGAAATAAGAAGGGGAAGGGGGATCTTCTTCCCCTTACTCTTTCACTTTTGGGTGGAATTTTTTTTTTTTTTTTCACAGGGACTTAAGTTGAGGTAATTAAGATATAATATACAACACGAGTGTTAAGTGATAACCAGTGGCGGAACTACCGCCATAGCGACCCACGCATGCGCTATGGGGCCCGCAGCTGTGTAGGGCCCGGCAGAGGCAGCTCTCTAATTCGGCAATTAGGCTAGTTGAAGAGCCGCCTCTGCTAAAAAACAACACCACGGGCACGGCGCGACCAGCAGCGGGTTGCCTGTTAGCTCCAAGCACGACCAAGCAGTGGAGAGAGGGGTCAGAGCATAGCCGTCTTGGATGGAGGCGGGGCCAGCGCTGTGTTGTCTTCAGGAGGAGAGGGGGGAGGAGATTCCAGCAGCCTGAGCAGTGAGCACAATTCTCTCTGCTCTGGAGACACAGATCGCCCCCCTCCCCAGCCATCACCCCCCCACCACCACCACTGGAGCGCTCAGCGGTGCAGCGGTTTCCGCACACCCTGGAGGAGGCATCCGGCTGATGAGGAGAGGAAGAGGAAGGTACCCCGAAGGAGGCATCTGGCTGACCAGGAGAGGAAGGCACCGCGGAGGAGGCCTCACGAGCGCTGTATGGAGCCGATGCGACAGAAGGGAAGGTAGGAGAGGAGAAGTGTCTGGGCTGCCCCTCTCTGGGGCTGTCAATCAGTGTGTGTGTGTGTGTGTGGGGGGGGGAATCAGGGGCTCCAGCTGCAGGGAGAGGCAAAGTTACCACCATGCCACAACCTTTTCTGCAGCCAGCGACCAACAACATTTTTTATTTATGAGAGAGAGCCACCCCACCCCCCATCCATGTTCCTGCAGCATCCCTCAGCCACAGCCAGAGACTGGTCTTTATATCCACCCCTGCCCCCACCTCCCCACTCCATTCTTCCTGATCATGTGTCACTAACAGTAAGGACAGCTCTGTCCTGTGCCAGTGTCCCAGTGTGTCCACCTGTGACAGCCCCTGAGCACCGACACCAGCACTGAGATAGAGAACACTGACACCAGCACTGAGATAGAGAGCACTGATACCAGCACCAGGATAGAAAGCACTGACACCAGCCCTGAGATAGAGAGCACTGACACCAGCACCGAGATAGAGAGCACTGACACCAGCACCGAGATAGAGAGCACTGACACCAGCACCGAGATAGAGAGCACTGATACCAGCACCGAGATAGAGAGCACTGACACCAGCACCAGGACAGAGAGCAATGACACCAGCACTGAGATAGAGAACACTGACACCAGCACTGAGATAGAGAGCACTGATACCAGCACCAGGATAGAAAGCACTGACACCAGCCCTGAGATAGAGAGCACTGACACCAGCACCGAGATAGAGAGCACTGACACCAGCACTGAGATAGAGAGCACTGACACCAGCACCGAGATAGAGAGCACTGACACCAGCACCGAGATAGAGAGCACTGACACCAGCACCAGGATAGAGAGCACTGACACCAGCACTGAGATAGAGAGCACTGACACCAGCACCAAGATAGAAAGCACTGACACCAGCACCAGGATAGAAAGCACTGACACCAGCCCTGAGATAGAGAGCACTGACACCAACACCGAGATAGAGAGCATTGACACCAGCACTGAGATAGAGAGCACTGACACCAGCACCGAGATAGAGAACACTGACAACAGCACCAGGATAGAGAGCACTGACACCAGCACTGAGATAGAGAGCACTGACACCAGCACCGAGATAGAGAGCACTGACACCAGCATCAGGATAGAGAGCACTGACACCAGCACTGAGATAAGAGAGCACTGACACCAGCACCGAGATAGAGAACACTGACACCAGCACCGAGATAGAGAACACTGACACCAGCACCAGGATAGAGAGCACTGACACCAGCACCGAGATAGAGAACACTGACACCAGCACCAGGATAGAGAGCACTGACACCAGCACCGAGATAGAGAGCACTGACACCAGCACCGAGATAGAGAACACTGACACCAGCACCAGGATAGAGAGCACTGACACCAGCACTAAGATAAGGGAACACTGACACCAGCATTGAGATAAGAGAGCATTGACAGCAGCACTTTAAAGCTCTTATTATATTTGAGTGTGGTAATCTGTTTTTCAATGGCATTAATTAATTAATTGTAATATACGAACACAATAAATTAAAAGGAAGGGGGTAATTTCATCTTTTTGCTTTGCACTAAAATTATGCACGTACACGGGGGGTTGAGAGTGAGGAATGGATAGATCACTGATTAGTATTGAGAAGGGAGGGAGAGGGAGGTGAAGGAGGGGGGGGGGGAGAGGAAGGAGAAAGGAGAAGGAGATTATGATAATTTTATTTTTTTTTGTTAACAAAAAATGTTTTTGTTGTTGTTGTTTAGGATTGGTGGGATAGGTGGGGGTAATTGTGGAATGATGTAATGTAATGGTGTAGTCTGTGTTTGTGGCTTGGGTGGAATGTAGGGGTATATAATGTTGTATAATTGTTGTATTTATAAAATGAAATAAAAAATTTTGATTATAAAAAAAAAGTTGTCTGCGTTGATGAGTCCCTGATTAAGTTTTCTGGCCGCTTGTCATTCAAACAGTACCTTCCCAGCAAGCGTGCCAGATATGGGGTTAAGATGTATAAGCTCTGTGACAGGGCCACAGGCTATACATGTAGTTTTATGGTTTACGAGGGCAAATATAGTCACGTAGAGCTGACAAACTGCCCTGACTACATAGGAAGCGCTGGCAAGATTGTGTGGGACTTGGTGTCACCCTTATTCGGAAAGGGATACCACTTGTACGTGGACAATTATTACACAAGCGTGCCACTTTTATTCACCTTTTTGATCATCAGATTGGAGCATGTGGCACCGTGCGACCTAATCGCCGGGGCTTTCCCCAGCGGCTTGTAGATTCCCGTCTTAGGCTGGGGGAGAGAGCCTGCTTGCAGTGTAATAACTTGCTCGCTATGAAGTGGAGGGATAATAAGAATGTTTTCGTTCTTACCTCCCTTCATGCAGACACGATGGTCCAAATTACTACGGTGACTGGTGTTGTGGAGAAACCCCTCTGTGTCCACGAATATAACCTTAACATGGGAGGGGTGGACCTCAACGACCAGTTGCTGGCGCCGTACCTAATTGCCCGTAAGGCCAGACGCTGGTACAAAAAAGTGTCTATTTATTTCAATTGGCTTTGCTGAACCCTTATGTGGTATACAGAGCTTCAGGACGGACTGGATCCTTCCTTAAACTGTTTCCAGATGGTGCTCCACCTCACCATCCCCAACCAAATGCAGTAAGCCAGCTGCATGAGAGGCATTTTCTTTATGTCCTCCCGAGTACCCCTACCCAACAAGCCCCCCAAAAAAGATGTTGTGTCTGCAGCAAGCGCGGATATAGGCGTGACACCCGGTATTATTGTCCCTCCTGTCCTGACAATCCTGGTCTTTGCATCGGTGAATGTTTTGAATGCTACCATACACTAGTTGAGTATTAGCGTAGGGTACAGCACTGCACAGACTAGGACACACTTTCACAGAGTCTCCCAAGATGCCATCGCATTTTGAGAGACCCAAACCTGGTACCAGTTAAAAAAGTTAAAGTTACAAAAAAAAGTGTAAAAAAAAAAAAAAAAAACACAAAAAAATATATAAAATAAATAAAAAAAAAATAGTTGTCGTTTTATTGTTCTCTCTATTCTCTCTCTATTGTTCTGCTCTTCTTTACTGTATTCTATTCTGCAATGTTTTATTGTTATTATGTTTTAATCATGTTTTCTTTATAGGTATGCAATTTTTTTTATACTTTATGGTTTACTGTGTTTTATTGTTAACCACTTTTTTGTTTTCAGGTATGCCATTCAGCTGCAGAGCGGATTTATTTATCTTGACAGCAACAGCGTTTGGTCCCACGATACATAAAGCCGTGACTCCAGTGCTGTCGGAGGTGATTTCACCACCACAGTTACATACTTCAGCATATATGCCGAAGCGTGGGGGAAGCAGTGGGTGGAGGAGCGATCTGCTCCTACCTTTTGCGGGAGGATGCCCCCCATGCTTCGGCATATATATATTTTAGGCACAGGTTGCGTTAAATGTCTTATTTTTTACTATGTTTTTTTGTATTTGCTTTGCAGGTATGGTAAGTCTTACTGTTATACTGTAATGTTACTTTGTTTTATTGTTAACCATCATTTCCTTAGCAGGTACGCCATTCAGTTGCAGCGCGGATTTATTTATCTTGACAGCAACAGCGTTTGCTCCCAGGATACATTAAGCCGTGACTCCAGCGCTGTCGGAGGTGATTTCACCACCACAGTTACATACTTCAGCATATATGCCGAAGCGGGGGGGGGGGCAGCAGTGGGTGGAGGAGCGATTTGCTCCTGCCTTTTGCGGGAGGATGCCCCCATTGGCATATATAAACAGTGCATGTATGCCCATCATTAGAAGTGGGTGGATGAAGGGAGGTATCCTAATGTTGGGCATACCCACCGATCAATAAAAGTTTACAATATATGCCCAACAAGGACCAGCAACATACTGGTATGTTGCTGGACTTTGAGTGGTTATACCAGAATGATGCCTGCAGGTTTAGGTATCATCTTGGTATCATTCTTTTCAGCCAGCGGTCGGCTTTCATGTAAAAGCAATCCTAGCAGCTAATTAGCCTCTAGACTGCTTTTACAAGCAGTGGGAGGGAATGCCCCCCCCCCCACTGTCTTCCATGTTTTTCTCTGGCTCTCCTGTCCCAACAGGGAACCTGAGAATGCAGCCGGTGATTCAGCCAGCTGACCATAGAGCTGATCAGAGACAAGAGTGGCTCCAAACATCTCTATGGCCTAAGAAACCGGAAGCTATGAGCATTTCATGACTTAGATTTCACTGGATGTAAACAGCGCCATTGGGAAATTGGGAAAGCATTTAATAACACCGATCTTGGTGTGGTCAGATGCTTTGAGGGCAGAGGAGAGATCTAGGGTCTAATAGACCCCAATTTTTTCAAAAAAGAGTACCTGTCACTACCTATTGCTATCATAGGGGATATTTACATTCCCTGAGATAACAATAAAAATGATTAAAAAAAAATAAAAATGAAAGGAACAGTTTAAAAATAAGATAAAAAAGAAAAAAAAAATAAAGAAAAAAAAAAAAGCACCCCTGTCCCCTCCTGCTCTCGCGCAAAGGCGAACGCAAGCAGTGGTCTAGCGTCAAATGTAAAGAGCAATTGCACCATGCATGTGAGGTATCACCGCGAAGGTCAGATCGAGTGCAGTAATTTTAGCAGTAGACCTCTTCTGTAAATCTAAAGTGGTAACCTGTAAAGGCTTTTAAAGGCTTTTAATATGTATTTAGTTTGTCGCCACTGCACATTTGTGTGCAATTTTAAAGCATGTCATGTTTGGTATCCATGCACTGGGCCTAAGATCATCTTTTTTATTCCATCAAACATTTGGGCAATATAGTGTGTTTTAGTGCATTAAAATTTAAAAAAGTGTGTTTTTTCCCCAAAAAATGTGTTTGAAAAATCGCTGCGCAAATCTGTGTGAAAAAAAAATGAAGCACCCACCATTTTAATCTGTAGGGCATTTGCTTTAAAAAATATATAATGTTTGGGGGTTCAAAGTAATTTTCTTGCAAAAAAAAAAAATTTTTTCATGTAAACATAAATTGTCAGAAAGGGCTTTGTCTTCAAGTGGTTAGAAGAGTGGGTGATGTGTGACATAAGCTTCTAAATGTTGTGCATAAAATGCCAGGACAGTTCTAACCCCCCCCCCAAATGACCCCATTTTGGAAAGTAGACACCCCAAGCTATTTGCTGAGAGGCATGTCGAGTGCATGGAATATTTTATATTTTGACACAAATTGCGGGAAAAAGACATTTTTTCTTTTTTTTTTTGCACAAAGTTGTCACTAAATGATATATTGCTCAAACGTGCCATGGGAATATGTGAAATTACACCCCAAAATGCATTCTGTTTCTTCTCCTGAGTACGGGGATACCACATATGTGAGACTTTTTGGGAGCCTAGCCGCGTATGGGACCCCGAAAACCAAGCACCGCCTTCAGGCTTTCTAAGGGCGTAAAATTTTGATTTCACTCTTCACTGCCTATCACAGTTTCGGAGGCCATGGAATGCCCAGGTGGCACAACCCCCCCCCCAAATTACCCTATTTTGAAAAGTAGACACCCCAAGCTATTTGCTGAGAGGTATAGTGAGTATTTTGCAGACCTCACTTTTTGTCACAAAGTTTTGAAAATTGAAAAAAGAAAAAAAAAATGTCTTGTCTTTCTTCATTTTCAAAAACAAATGAGAGCTGCATAATACTCACCATGCCTCTCAGCAAATAGCTTGGGGTGTCCACTTTCCAAAATGGTGTCATTTGGGGGGGGGGTTGTGCTATCTTGGCATTTTATGGCCTTCAAAACTGTGATAGGTAGTGAAGGCGGTGATTGGTTTTCGGGGGCCCCGTATGAAGCTAGGCTCCCAAAAAGTCCCACACATGTTGTATCCCCGTACTCAGGAGAAGCAGCAGAATGTATTTTGGGGTGTAATTACACATATGCCCATAGCATATTTGAGCAATATATCATTTAGTGACAACTTTGTGCAAAAAAAATAAAGTAATAAAAAAATTGGTCACTTTCCGGCAACTTGTGTCAAAATATAAAATATTCCATGGACTCAACATGCCTCTCAGCAAATAGCTTGGGGTGTCTACTTTCCAAAATGGGGTCATTTGGGGGTGTTTTGTGCCATCTGGGCATTTTATGGCCTTCAAAACTGTGATAGGTAGTGAGGAGTGAAATCAAAACTTTACGCCCTTAGAAATCCTGAAGGAGGTGCTTGGTTTGCGCAAGCCAACAAATATATGCATATTGACATTTTTTTTACCAAAGACATGTGGCTGAATACATTTTGGGCTAAATGTATGACTAAAATTGAGTTTGTTGGATTTTTTTATAACAAAAAGTAGATAATATCATTTTTTTTCAAAATTTTTGGTCTTTTTCTGTTTATAGCGCAAAAAATAAAAACCGCAGAGGTGATCAAATAGCATCAAAAGAAAGCTCTATTTGTGGGAAGAAAAGGACGCAAATTTTATTTGGGTACAGCATTGCATGACCGCGCAATTAGCAGTTAAAGTGACGCAGTGCCAAATTGTAAAAAGTGCTTTGGTCAGGAAGGGGGTAAATCCTTCCAGGGCTGAAATGGTTAAGGACACACATACCATTTGGACACATTTTAAGGGGGGGGCTTATAACTTAATTTAAGGACACACATACCATTTGGACACATTTTAAGAGGGGGGCTTATAAATTAATTTAAGGACACATATACCATTTGGACACATTTTAAGAGGGAGGGGCTTATAAATTAATTTAAGGACACATATACCATTTGGACACATTTTAAGGGGGGGGGCTTATAAATTAATTTAAGGACACACATACCATTTGGACACATTTTAAGGGGGTGTTTAGGGTAAGCACTACAATGTAGCTGACAAAATACATTGTTAAGTGACTAGACTAGGTGTGTATGTGTGTATGGGCCCAGAATAGCATGCTGGAGAGGTTAGTGAAGGCAAATATACATGAAGGACAAAAAAGGAGCATTAAATGATTACAGCATGCATGAGGAAAAAGGGGACATTCACAGCATATTACAATCATGGTCATTATTAGGGATGAGCTTCGAGTTCGAGTCGAACTCATGTTCGACTCGAACATTGGCTGTTCGCAAGTTCACCGAACAGCGAACAATTTGGGGTGTTCACGGCAAATTCGAATGCCGCGGAACACCCTTTAAAAGTCTATGGGAGAAATCAAAAGTGCTAATTTTAAAGGCTTATATGCAAGTTATTGTCATAAAAAGTGTTTGGGGACCCGGGTCCTGCCCCAGGGGACATGGATCAATGCAAAAAAAAGTTTTAAAAACGGCTGTTTTTTCAGGAGCAGTGATTTTAATAATGCTTAAAGTCAAACAATAAAAGTGTAATATCCCTTTAAATTTCGTAGCTGGGGGGTGTCTATAGTATGCCTGTAAAGGGGCGCATGTTTCCCGTGTTTAGAACAGTCTGACAGAAAAATGACATTTCGAAGGAAAAAACTAATTTAAACCTACTCGCGGCTATTGCATTGCCGACAATACACATAGAAGTTCATTGATAAAAACGGCATGGGAATTCCCCACAGGGGAACCCCGAACCAAAATTTTAAAAAAAAATGACGTGGAAGTCCCCCTAAATTCCATACCAGGCCCTTCAGGTCTGGTATGGATATTAAGGGGAACCCCGGCCAAAATTTTTAAAAAAATGACGTGGGGTTCCCCCTAAATTCCATACCAGACCCTTCAGGTCTGGTGTGGATTTTAAGGGGAACCCCGCGCCAAAAAAAAAAAAAAAAACGGCGTGGGGTCCCCCCAAACATCCATACCAGACCCTTATCCGAGCACGCAACCTGGCAGGCCGCAGGAAAAGAGGGGGGGACGAGAGTGCACCCCCCCTCCTGAACTGTACCAGGCCACATGCCCTCAACATTGCGAGGGTACTTTGGGGTAGCCCCCAAAACACCTTGTCCCCATGTTGATGAGGACAAGGGCCTCATCCCCACAACCCTGGCCGGTGGTTGTGGGGGTCTGCGGGCGGGGAGGCTTATCGGAATCTGGAAGCCCCCTTTAACAAGGGGACCCCCAGATCCCGGCCCCCCCCGTGTGAAATGGTAAGGGGGTACTTACCCCTACCATTTCACTAAAAAACTGTCAAAAATGTTAAAAATGACAAGAGACACTTTTTGACAATTCCTTTATTTAAATGCTTCTTCTTTCTTCTATCTTCCTTTATCTTCTTCTGGTTCTTCTGGTTCTTCCTCCGGCGTTCTCGTCCAGCATCTCCTCCACGGCGTCTTCTATCTTCTTCTCCTCGGGCCGCTCCGCATCCATGGCATGGGGGGAGGCTCCCGCTCTTCTCTTCATCTTCTTCTTCATCTTCTTCTCTTCTTCCTTCTTCTCTTCTTCTCTTCTTCATTTTCTTCTCCGGGCCACTCCGCATCCATGCTGGCATGGAGGGAGGCTCCCGCTGTGTGACGGCGTCTCCTCGTCTGACGGGGGGCGGGGCCACCTGGTGACCCCGCCCTCCTCTGACGCAAGGGACATGACGGGACTTCCCTGTGGCATTCCCTGTGACGTCACAGGGAAGTCCCGTCAAGTCACCGTGCGTCAGAGGGGGGCGGGGTCACCGGGTGGCCCCACCCCGCGTTATTTAGGAATCGTCAGACGAGGAGACACTGTCACACAGCGGGAGCCTCCCTCCATGCCAGCATGGGTGCAGAGCGGCCCGGAGAAGAAAATGAAGAAGAGAAGAAGAGAAGAAGAGAAGAAAATAAGAAAAGAAGAAGAGAAGAAGATGAAAAGAAGAGCGGGAGCCTCCCCCCATGCCATGGGTGCGGAGCGGCCCGAGGAGAAGAAGATAGAAGACGCCGCGGAGGAGATGCTGGACGAGAACACCGGAGGAAGAACCAGAAGAGCCAGAAGAACCAGAAGAAGAAGATGAAGGAAGATAGAAGAAAGAAGAAGCATTTAAATAAAGGAATTGTCAAAAACTGTCTCTTGTCATTTTTAACATTTTTGACAGTTTTTTAGTGAAATGGTAGGGGTAAGTACCCCCTTACTATTTCACACAGGGGGGGGCAGGATCTGGGGGTCCCCTTGTTAAAGGGGGCTTCCAGATTCCGATAAGCCCCCCGCCCGCAGACCCCCACAACCACCGGCCAGGGTTGTGGGGATGAGGCCCTTGTCCTCATCAACATGGGGACAAGGTGTTTTGGGGGGCTACCCCAAAGCACCCTCCCAATGTTGAGGGCATGTGGCCTGGTACGGTTCAGGAGGGGGGGGCCGCACTCTCGTCCCCCCTCTTTTCCTGCGGCCTGCCAGGTTGCGTGCTAGGATAAGGGTCTGGTATGGATCTTTGGGGGGACCCCACGCCGTTTTTTTTTGTTTTTTTTGGCGCGGGGTTCCCCTTAAAATCCATACCAGACCTGAAGGGTCTGGTATTGAATTTAGGGGGAACCCCACGTCATTTTTTTTTTAAATTTTGGCCGGGGTTCCCCTTAATATCCATACCAGACCTGAAGGGCCTGGTATGGAATTTAGGGGGACTCCCACGTAATTTTTTTTTCTAATTTTGGTTCAGGGTTCCCCTGTGGGGAATTCCCATGCTGTTTTTATCAATGAACTTCTATGTGTATTGTCGGCAATGCAATAGCCGCGAGTAGTTTTAAATGGGTTTTTTCCTTCGAAATGTCATTTTGCTGTCAGACTGTTCTAAACAAGGGAAACATGCGCCCCTTTACAGGCATACTATAGACACCCCCCAGCTACGAAATTTAAAGGTATATTACACTTTTATTGTTTGACTTTAAGCATTATTAAAATCACTGCTCCTGAAAAAAACGGCCGTTTTTAAAACTTTTTTTTGCATTGATCCATGTCCCCTGGGGCAGGACCCAGGTCCACAAACACTTTTTATGACAATAACTTGCATATAAGCCTTTACAATTAGCACTTTTGATTATTCATGTTCGTGTCCTATAGACTTTAACGCGTGTTCGAATGAACTTTTTTCCTGTTCGTGTGTTCTGGTGCGAACCGAACAGGGGGGTGTTCGGCTCATCCCTAGTCATTATTGATGAAAGAAATAAAATACATTAGCAAACATGAAATACATAGAATGTGATGTTAAAGGAGACATCTTACCTTAATATAGTCTTCCTGCAGGACCTGGATGATGGCAGAACAGATCTCTGGGATAATGATCCCCAGAGCCTGGGGGGAGATGCCTGTTGAGAACTTGAGGTCCTGCAGGCTTCTCCCAGTCGCCAAGCACCGCAACGTGGCGACTAGTCTCTGCTCCGGAGTGATGGCTTGCCTCATGCAGGTTTCCTGCCTGCTGATATAATGGGTCAGCAAAGCCAACAGACGGTGAAAAATGGGGTCCGTCATCTTAAGAACGTTCCTGAAATTATCAGGATTATTCTCGTGGATCTCACGAAGCAAAGGCATGTGAAAGAATTGGTCACGCTAGAGTAACCAATTCTTGGTCCATGTACTCCTCCCCACCCTGTTCATGGACTGGACTTGGGTCAAAGAATGAACCCCAACACCAAGCCCCAGCATAGCACGAACTCTACGATGAGTACGTACGCGCAACATGGCTTTAAAACGGTCGGCTGGTCAGAACGAACTTAACAGAACGCACTGAAGAACAGCAAGGCCTGTGAAGAGTGAGCTGAAAATCAGCAACGAGCGGACAAGAACGCACTGAATAAACAAATGCGAACTGACTACACGCACTGAAAAGCAGATACAAACCCCACAAACACAAACTGCACAGCAGTTAAACGATCTGAAAAAACATGAGTCTGAAAAGCGCAAATCGTCTCTCACCAAACTTCTACTAACACAAGATTTGATTGTAGCCGTATTAGTGCAATTGTGACAGAGAAAATTGAGTACTGTCCGTGATACTGTCCGTGACACGAAAAATAATGGCCTGAATTTAGATATTGGTTTCCTTGCACATTATGCTAAAGTTTTATGACCCCTCTGTGACTAGTATCCCTCCCTGCATTCTATACCTCTCCATCTGTCTTATCTCGCTAACTCTGCTGCTATCTTTATTACCATTCATTTGTATGTGTTTGTTTTTATCTTTATTTATTTTTTTTCTTCTTTAACATTCTACTTAAAAATTTGTGAATCAGTACTGCTTGGACCTTGAAGAAGGGGACATACCCCCAAAGCTTGCCCTGAAATATTGTATGTTAGTGCAAATAAAAAAAGTATCACGGACAGTACTCAATTTTCTCTCTCACTAACACGAGATAAACACAAAATTTGCAGAAGGAGCCCAAAGGGTGGCGCAATGGCTATTGAACTTCCATTTTATAGTCCCGTCGTATGTGGTGTACGTCACCGCGTTCTAGACGGTCGGTCTTTGGTGTGATCGTGTGTAGGCAAGTCCGTTTCAGCGGAACTCCGTCGGGAAGACCATCGGAGTCTATTCTAATGGAGAGTCCAGTCGTGAGGCTTGATTCACACCTATGTAGTTTGCGTTTGAGCTTTTCTGCAGCGCTTTTTGTGGGTTTTTTTACCGTGATTTGTGTTTTTTGTGCTTTTTTTTTCCACCAATTTGATGTAAGGCCGATTAAAAAAAGCAAATCATGGCAAAAATCGCAGTAAAAACGCACTACTACTTTTCTGCAGCTTCTCCATTGAGCCTTCATTCACATTAGAACAATTTGTCATGCGATTTGACAGGCCAAATCACATGACAAGTCGCAGCCTATTGTTGGCAATGGCACCGTTCCAAGCCAACTTTGCGGCACCGCACCAATTTGCAAATATAGTTCCTTTACTACTTTTGCTGATTTTGAGTGTGACGTTATTAGACATCTGTGCATGAAGCTGCAGAGATGTCTTTCATGTATCACCTAAAATCGCGGTGACCTGCTACTTCAAGTGAAGTAGCACGATTTCAAAGTAGCATCAATGTGAACCAGGGCTAAAGACTATTGAACCAAAAACGCTAAAAAAGGACCGTTTTGCATTTTAAAAAGTCCCTGACCCTTTCCAAAAGCGCAGAGGCACAAAAAAGCATTGATGTGAACGTGTTCTATAGGAACCTACGGTATGTTAAAAAAATGTCCTGTGTTTTTGCAAAAAGCATTAAAAAACGCATTGGTGTGAATGTAGCCTTATGCCCTGTACACACGATAGGATTTTCCGATGGAAAATGTGTGAAAGGACCTTGTTGTCGGAAATTCCGACCGTGTGTGGGCTCCATCGGACTTTTTCCATCGGAATTTCCGACACACAGAGTTTGAGAGCTGGCTAAAAAATTTTCCGACAACAAAATCCATTTCTCCACAATTCAAATGCACAAAGTGCCACGCATTCTCGGAATCAAGCAGAAGAGCAGCACTGGCTATTGAATTTCATTTTTCTCGGCTTGTCGTACGTTTTGTACGTCACCGCGTTCTTGACGTTCAGAATTTTCTACCAACTTTGTGTGACCGTGTGTATGCAAGACAAGTTTGAGCCAACATGCGTCGGAAAAAATCCCATGGATTTTGTTGTCGGAAAATTCTATCGTGTGTACAGGGCATTAAAGTGTCTCTAGACTATATGAGGTGCCAAACAGTCCCAAACAGAAGGTAGTGATGATGGAAATAATGTGAAAAAACCCCCAGAGTGCAGATCTCTCACTTCAGTTGATCACCAAAAGTGCTCCTCCGTTCCACTCACCAGATAATTTTGCCTCACATAAAATCGATCGGCAAAGTTCACTTGTATTAGATCACACGTTCAGATGTTCCAACCAGCACTTTGGTATTCCTCGCATTTCAAAACATCCCATTCAATGGTGCCTCAAATGTCAAATAAAAAGATCTCCAATAGTGCATTACTGTATAAATACGGTTAACATTTATTGTTCAAAATACTACTCACACTTCTGGGATGGCTCATGAAGTCACTTCCGGTCGCCGTGCGGCTGCTCCCTGACACTGCGTTTTATCAAACAGACTTTTTCAAAGGGCAAAGCCGCACAGCGACAAGAGCCTTTGTAGCCCACCAAAAGGATTAACCACTTAGGCACCAATAGTACCACTTTGAGGAAGCTTGAATGTCCGAGTTGTGATGACGTCACAGTCACGTCACAGCCACGGCACAGCGCTCTGAAGGAACGGCACTGGTATTTCCTTCCTTCAGAGTGTATGCTCCGGTGATGTTACTGGATGCCAAGAAAGCAAATTTCTCCTAAACAGTGCATGTTTGCTAAGGTTACCTCAGATCTTTCACAATCTTAGCACTGCCTGCCATAGCAACATTTACTAGATATCGATAGTTTCAAAAAACCATTAGATAAGCACCTGAGCATCCGCATCGTACAGGGATTTACAATTTATTACTGGACGATGTCAGGTGTGATGAAAACGTACGTAGGGAGGAATGATGTGCTGACGTCACCAGCTGTACGCAGGTCCCAGAAGCAACGGGCTGCTATCGAGAGCTGGCCGGCTCGATTCTATATGCTGTTTTTAAACAATCTAATTGTAAGTGCAATTTTGTTCTCTTTTAATCAAATAAATTAGGGATTTACACTATGCAAGCCTTTATTGTCTATCCATGGGGACCTATTGAATGCATTTGTGTATGAGGCTTTTCATTGGTGAGGACGCTGGGAGCATTGGCGCACAATACTGAGACCTGAGGCGGGGAATAAGCCACAAGCGCATCTGATCTCCCATAATAATAGATTATTTACAGCTGGTAAGCGGTAGTGTGTGCAGAGGTGGAGGCACTATCTCATTTCTTTTTGCACTTTTTTTGTGGTGTTTTGTTTGTGTGCCACCGTGGAGGAATACATTGATGTACCATTTTCAACACATGGACTCTTTTGGCTCTTTTTCTTTCAAGGACTAATTAGTGTTTTTTTTTCACCAGTTGCATTATTTTGTATTATCAAATTTCTTTTCACAGGATTACATATAAATTGGTTTATATGGCAGGTAATTACCGGTAAGGTATCACTTAGAGTATTAACCATCAATCAGCGCAATTTGAATTTTTAATTTTGTATGATATTGTGTGTGTCTCACAAGAAGTTGCAGCAGAGCTTTAGATTTACATGAGTGCAAATCATTTTTTCACAGATTTTTGACATATAATCACACACATAGGTTGGACTTGATGGGCTTGTGTCTTTTTTCAACCTCACCTACTATGTAACTATATAACTATGTAACTAGCTTAGAGTTTATATTCCATCCGTGGCTTGCAAATAAATAGAAGTGCTTCATTCTAAGTTTGGAAAATGACTTCACCTTTGGAATTGTTGCATTGGTTCTGTTCACTTGAGGGTTGCTGCCACTGTAGGGGTTGGTTCACACCACAGAAGTGTTTCTGTATGCATGTTTTTGATGCGTTTTGTTGCGTTTCATGCATTTTTGATGCCTTTTCAATGTATTTTTTCCCCTCTGTTTTTTACCAAACTTTTTCTTTTTTGGTGTAATGCATATTTTATGCGTTTAGATGCGTTACAGTGCATTTTCTGCAAAGCCCTCGTTTAACAGCACATGGTAACACACAAGCAAGGACATTAACCACAGGCTATACGGAGTAAAAGAATTTTTAAGGCCCCCACAAGTGTTCAACTATAAAGTCTTCATACCTAACTGAGACCATCCCTGTGTGTACAAACCAGAAACCTAATAAGCCCAAAATTGGGCAAAGATCTTAAAGGGAGTGGAGGGGAAAAACTGTGCATAATCCAGAAGGCCACAGCATTTTTAACTCGGGGTGCAGAGTTTGACAAGCATCATCGCTTGTCAAACTCACCTATTGAGTTCAAAGGGGCCACGCCACTAACACATGTATTAACACATGATTGTGGCGCAGTAGTCTGACATTATCTGTGGTTAAATCAGGCACCGAAGAGGAGATAAAATGCTGCATCGCCATGTCAAATGCCCTCTGAAGGGCAACCTGAACGTGGATCGCTCTTCAGCGGGCACCACACTCCACCATGAGTCCACCCGCTGATGAGGTGCTATCCCATAGTAAAAAAGTATATCATAATTAAACTTCTATAAATATTAACAGCGTATGTAACAATACAAACTCTTTACTGCTTTGACGCTATTGCATGCTCTTTCAACTAAAAATTATTTCTTTCAAGTCTCAGCAGAAACAGAATAAACATACTCATACTCAATCTACTTTCTTTTACTTATAAGCACAGCTGGAATTTTTTTTTCCAAACATGTCAGTAGAAATTCCACAATGCAAATGTCTAAGCATGTTAGGACACAGAATTGTATTATCTGAGTGCATGTGTACTAGTTTTTAGGTAGTTGTGTGTGTGTGTGTATATATATATATATATATATATATATATATATATATATTATACATTTTTTATTACTGTGCCATACAAGAGCTGGCAACAATTTGAATAGATTGCCTGCTGTCAGCACTGTGCCGAAATTTCGGAAAAGCACAACTACCAATATGTTGCTACACCCCATAGTAAGGACTTTCCAAGCACCTACGGCTACGCCATTCATATGACATGGTCTCTTCTTTCTATGTTGATCATGCTTACAGCATTTTTGTGAAGGAACTGGTTGATCAGTGTAGCAATAGTACTGTATACAGTACTTGTGACTGCAACATATTGCAAAAGAATGTAAGACACGACATGTTTCTAATTAAATGGCAAGGAGGAGTCCACACCCTGCAGTAGGGTTATTACCTTATCTTTTTTTAAACCAAACACACATGAATTACACATTCTCTGCGGTGGGAATGTACTTTTTACTACTATCATAGTACAAAACTTATGGGCTGAACTTATCTATGTACTGTATATATTGCCTTATCTATGCATGTGAGAAGTAAATATGGACTTTTTTCCTCACTGTTCAGTGATTAGCTGTCTGTCTAGACCTTGAGCTGCACCCGTTACCAAAGCAGTAGCTCTGCCAATGTATTAAAATGATACCTGTACCGAGAGAATAAATATGTTGCCAAAATGCAGGTTGCCTAGGTGTTATGTAATTCTTAAGTATCTCTGCTTTCGGAGGCATTAATATGGAACAAGTATGAAGATCAGGGGTTCTGCCTTCACACTGACTTTCTAATAAGTATAATTGGGCTAGATCAGGGTCTAAAAAAGTAGAGAAGCTAATGGCAGCCAGAAAACTAGTATTTTTGTAAGGAAATTATTTAGCAAGAGCTCACCATATATTTATCCTAATACAGCTTCCCTATTTATTAGAATACATTAGGAGACAAGGGTGCAGAATTGTTTGCCCTGTTCTTTCGTAAAGTATCACATACTGTAGTATTAGCTCAATGTCCTTAGCGTGCAATAAAGGATCCAGTATGCTTACCTCATTGCTGGGATAGCCAGTAACCAGGCTAACACTAAATTGTTGACCGATTATTATGAATAAAAAAAAACATATATACCATATATATATATATATATATATATATATATATATATATATATATTTATATATTGGGTAGACAAGATAACAGGCACTGCTAATAGTAAATCCGCATTTAAATGTTAATATTAAGGTAAGATTACCACTTAACCACTTGACCACTGGGCACTTAAACCCCCTTAATAACCAGACCAATTTTCAGCTTTTGGTGCTCTCACATTTTGAATGACAATTACTCAGTCATGCAACACTGTATCTATATGAATTTTTTGTCCTTTTTTTCACACAAATAGAGCTTTCTTTTGGTGGTATTTAATCACCGCTGGGTTCTTTATTTTTTGCGCTATAAAAGAAAAAAGACCGAAAAATCTGTAAAAAAATACATTTTTCTTCGTTTCTGTTATAAAATTTTGAAAATTAGTAATTTTTCTTCATATATTTTGGCCAAAATTTATACCGCTACATATCTTTGGTAAAAATAACCCAAATTAGTGTATATTATTTGGTCTTTGTGAAAGTTATAGCGTCCACAAGCTATGGTACCAATATCTGAAAATTGATCACACCTGAAGTACTGACGGCCTACCTCATTTCTTGAGACCCTAACATGCCAGAAAAGTACAAATACCCCCCAAATGACCCCTTTTGGGAAAGAAGACATTCCAAGGTATTTAGAAAGATGCATGATGAGTTTTTTGAAGTTGTCATTTTTTCCCACAATTCTTTGCAAAATCAAGTTTTTTTTTTTTTCTTTTTTTTTTTTCACAAAATTGTCATATTAGAAGGTTATTTCTCACACACAGCATATGCATACCACAAATTACACCCCAAAACACATTCTGCTATTAGTCCCGAGTATGGTGATACCACATGTGTGAGACTTTTACACAGCGTGGCCACATACAGAGGCCCAACATGCAGGGGAGCACCTTCAGGCGTTCTGGAACACCCAGGCCAATTCTGACATTTCTCTCCTACATGTAAAAATCATCATTTATTTGCTAGAAAATTACATAGAACCCAAAAACATTATATATGTTTTTTTAGCAAAGACCCTAGAGAATACAATAGCGGTCATTGCAGCTTTTTATCTCGCACGATATTTGCGCAGCAATTTTTCGAACGCGTTTTTTTTGGAAAAAAAACTGTTTTTTGCTTAAAAAAAAAACAAAACAGTAAGGTTAGCCCAATGTTTTTGCATAATATGAAAGATGAAGTTACGCCGAGTTAATAGATACCTAACATGTCACCTTTCAAAATTGCACACGCTTGTGGAATGGCGCCAAACTTCGCCACTTAAAAATCCCCATAGGCGACGCTTTAAAATTTTTTACAGGTTACAAATTTTGAGTTACAGAGGAGGTCTAGGGCCAAAATTATTGCTCTCGCTCTACCGATCGCAGCGATACCTCACATGTGTGGTTTGAACACCTTTTTCATATGTGGGCGGGACTTACGTATGCGTTCGCTTCTGCATGCGAGCACATAGACAGGGGCGCTTTAAAAAATTTTTATTTTTTTTTATTGTTCATTTTACTTTATTTATTTTAGTTTGACACTTTTTTCCAAAAAAAAAAAATTTTTGATCACTTTTATTCCTATTACAAGGAATGTAAACATCCCTTGTAATAGGAATATGGCATGACAGGTCCTCTTTACAGTGAGATATGGGGTCAATAAGACCCCACATCTCACCTCTAGGCTGTTCCTGAAATAAAAAAAAAAAAAAAAAAAAAAGATCCTGGCTTCGATCGTAGCGGTGAGTCGGTAGAAGCACCGGAGGGCGGCGTGAGGGGGGGGGGGGGCGTCCCCTCTCGCCTCCTGTAAGAACGATCAAGCAGTGTAACAGCCGCTATGATCATTCTTATGGTGTAGGGAATCGCCGGCTGAAAAAGATGATATCTGAATGATGCCTGTAGCTGTACCCATCATTCAGATATCCCCGCACAAAGTCAAGGACGTTGTATGACGGAAGGCGGGAAGTGGTTAAAATGCTTTTTTTTTAACACAAAGTTGTCAATTTATACAATATTTCTAACACATAGCATGTATATACCAAAAATGACCCCCCAAAATAGATTCTCCTACTCCTCCTGAGTACGGGGATACCACATGTGTGAGACTTCCACAGCCTGGCCACATACAGAGACTGGGTATGGCTGAGCATGGCTGGGTATTGCAGAGTATCGCCAAGTATGACTGGGTATGGCAGAGTATGGCTGGGTATCACCAAGTATTGCAGAGTATCGCCGAGTATGGCTGAGTATGGCAGAGTATGGCTGGGTATCACCGAGTATTGCAGAGTATGGTTGGGTATCACCGAGTATTGCAGAGTATGGCTGGGTATTGCGGGGTATTGTAGAGTATGGCTGGGTATGGCAGAGTATTGCGGGTTATGGCAGAGTATTGCAGATTTTTGTGGGGTATGGCAGAGTATGGCAGAGTATGGCAGAGTATGGCTGGGTATCACTGAGTATTGCAGAGTATGGCTGGGTATTGCAGGATATTTCAGGGTATTTCGGGATATTGCAGGGTATGGCAGAGTATTGTGGGGTATTTCAGGGTATGGCAGAGTATTGTGGGGTATTGCAGGGTATGGCAGAGTATTGCGGGGTATTTCAGGGTATGGCAGAGTATTGCAAGGTATGGCAGAGTATTGCAGGGTATGGCAGAGTATTGCAGGGTATGGCAGAGTATTGCAAGGTATGGCAGAGTATTGCAGGGTATGGCAGAGTATTGCAGGGTATGGCAGAGTATTGCAAGGTATGGCAGAGTATTGCAGGGTATGGCAGAGTATTGCGGGGTATGGCAGAGTATTGCGGGGTATTTCAGGGTATGGCAGAGTATTGCGGGGTATTTTGGGGTATGGCAGAGTATTGCGGGGTATGGCAGAGTATTGCGGGGTATTGCAGGGTATGGCAGAGTACTGCGGGGTATTGCAGGGTATGGCAGAGTATTGCGGGGTATTTTGGGGTATGGCAGAGTATAACGGGGTATTTTGGGGTATGGCAGAGTATTGCGGGGTATTCCAGGGTATTGCGGGGTATTTTGGGGTATGGCAGAGTATTGCGGGGTATTGCAGGGTATGGCAGAGTATTCCAGAGTATTGTGGGGTATTCCAGAGTATTGCAGGGGTATTGCAGAGTACTGTGGGGTATTCCAGGGGTATTGCAGAGTACTGTGGGGTATTCCAGGGGTATTGCAGAGTACTGTGGGGTATTCCAGGGTATTGCAGAGTATTGTGGGGCATTGCAGAGTATTGCACAGCATGCAGAGTAGTGAGGGATGGCTGAGCATGGATGGATGGATGGCTGGATGTCACTGTGCAGCGCTGTGGGCACTACAGATGCAGCCCACAACGCTGCAGCCATCCATCCATCCGCCTCTCCGGTCACTGTGTACCGATCGGTACACAGGAGGGGAGGAGAGGGGGAGGAGAGGAACCGGCGTCATCAGATGACGCCGGTTTGTTGACATGTGATCGCTCCGTCATTTGACAGAGCGATCACATGGTAAACGGCCGCGATCAGCGGCCATTTACCGGGATCTGTGATGCGCCGGGTCCTCTGGACCCGGCGGTCACGGATGCTCTCGAGTGCGCGCCCTAGGGGGCGCGCGAGAGCAGAATTCTGGGAGGACGTCCCTGGACGCCCTCCCAGAGTTAAACAACCGCCCTGTAGCCGTCATTTGGCTATGGGCCGGTTGTTAAGTGGTTAAGGAACGGAAGATTTTCCCAACATCAACAAAATTGATGTCCTTTTTTTCCCACAAATAGAGCTTTCTTTTGGTGGTATTTGATCACCTCTGCGGTTTTTATTTTTTGCACTATAAAGAAAAAAACGCGACAATTTAGAAAAAAACATTTTTCTCTAATAAATATCCCCCCCCCCAGAAAGATAAAAAAACAAATTTCTTCCTCAGTTTAGGCCAATATATATTCTTCTACATATTTTTGGTAAAAAAAAAATCGCAATAAGCGTATATTGATTGGTTTGCGTAAAAGTTATAGCGTCTACAAAATAGGGAATAGATTTATGGCATTTTTATGGCATTTTTATTTATTTATTTTTTTTTACTAGTAATGGCGGCGATCTGCGGTTATTAGCAGGACTGCAACATTACGGTGGACAGATCGGACACTTTTGACACATTTTTGGGACCATCAACATTTATACAGCGATCAGTGCTATAAAAATGCACTGATTACTGTGTAAATATCACTGGTAGGGAATGGGTTAACACTAGGGGGCGATCAAGGGGTTAAATGTTTTCCCTGCTAGATGTTTCTAACTGTATGGAGATGTGATTCACTAGAGGAGGAGCCAGATCGCTGTTTCTACTTAGTAGGAACACACAATCTGTCTCTCCTCTCCTGTCAGAATGGGGATGTGTGTGTCTACACACACACACATCCCCATTCTGGCTCTTGCGATAGCGCATGGCCACGATGTGTCCCCCCCGCTGTGCAGCGGCTAGAGCTGTTTAAAGGTCCTACGTACAGCTACGACAATTCGGGGGAACGTACTGACCTGCTGCAATATAATGACGGCTTATGAGAATCAGTGGGATGGATGGTGCAGCACTTGATAAATGGTTTTGACCATAGGGGCGGATTCTCCTTTATTGTAGGAATATTCCTAAGGCCCCTTTCACAGAGGATCTGAAAAAAAGAATTGTTGCTCTACATAAAGATGGCCTAGGCTATAAGAAGATTGCCAAGACCCTAAAACTGATCTGCAGTACGGTAGCCAAGACCATTCAGTGGTTTAACAGAACAGGTTCCACTCAAAACAGGCCTCGCCATGGTCGACCAAAGAAGTTGAGTGCGCGTGCTCAGCATCATATCCAGAGGTTGTCTTTGGGAAATAGACATATGAGTGCTGCCAGCATTGCTGCAGAGGTTGAAGGGGTAGGTGGTCAGACTGTCAGTTCTCAGACCATGCGCCACACACTGCATCAATTTGGTCTGCATGACTGTCGTCCCAGAAGGAAGCCTCTTCTAAAGATGATGCACAAGAAAGCCTGCAAACAGTTTGCTGAAGACAAGCAAACAGTTTTTTTATTTATTTTATTATAAATTTTTTATTGAAGTGGACGCTTCCTCAACTGGGGTGGGAGCTGTGCTTCTTCAATCCTTTAGGGAAAAAGTCAACCATGTGCGTTTTTCTCCCAAAAATTTTCTCAGGCAGATAAAGAATTACGCTATTGGTGATCAGGAACTTCTTGCGATTAAATTGGCGTTGGAGGAGTGGCATCATCTCTTGGAGGGTTCCCCACATTCCATAACAATTTTCACTGACCATAAAAATCTGCAGTACTTACTGAATGCCAGACGATTACATAGTTACATGGTTAATAAGGTTGAATAAAGAGACCAGTCCATCCAGTTCAACCTGAGTGTGTAGGTGTGTGTCCACAATTGTTCCTATCCCTGCACATTGTGTCTCATCAAGATTCTCCTCCATCATATATTATATATTTAAGGTACCCATATAGCGCTGTCAATTTATGCAGCGCTCCACACACACTTACATTGGTCCCCACCCCCAAGGAGCCCACAATCCAAGGTCCCCAACTCACATTCATTTACTAGGGCCAATTTTGTACAGAAGCCAATTAACCTCCCAGCATGTCTTTGGAGTGTGGGAGGAAACCGGAGTAACTGGAGGAAACCCACGCAGGCACAGGGAGAACAAGCAAACTCCAGGCAGGTAGTGTCGTGGTTGAGTTTCAAACCAGCAACCCTTTTTACTGCTAGGCAAGAGTGCTACCCACTTCACCACTGTGCCGCCCGATAAACCACTGTGCCGCCCGATAATTGAATCCCAGACAAGCCAGGTGGAGTCTCTTCTTTTCCCGTTTTAACTTCACCATTATGTTCAAACCTGGTTCCTACAACAGTCGGGCTGATGCACTCGTTAGGTCTTTTGACATTCAGGATGAGGAGTCTACCCCTGAACCGGAGCCGATCATCCCTACCTCATGCATCCTTGCCCATTCTACCACCCCGGAGTCAAAAATTCCTCCTGGCAAGACCTTCGTCCCCACTGAGCTAAGAGCTAAGATACTTCATTGGGGACATGACTCCAAGGTGGCAGGTCATGTTGGGTTCCTTCGATCCTTCCTCCCCATCAGTCGCCACTACTGGTGGCCTACTCTCTGTTCGGATGTCAAAGACTACATTAAGGCTTGTCATGTCTGTGCCCAGTCTAAATCCTCCATGCAGGCTCCTGCTGGTCTTCTCATGCCCTTGCCCATTCCCGAGGAGCCCTGGTCTCACATAGCCACGGACTTTATCACTGATCTTCCATCATCTGAGAATAATACAGTCATTTGGGTGGTAATCGATCGGTTCTCCAAGATGGCTCATTTTGTTTCTCTTCCTGGTTTCCCTTCTGCTCCTGCTTTGGTTCCCATTTTTGTTCAAGAGATCTTCCAGGGGTGTTCAATTTACATCTCATTTTTGGAGATCCTTCTGCAAATCCCTCAATATATTGTTTTGGATTTTTCCTCTTGGTAACATCCTCAATCCAATGGACAGACTGAGGGGGTTAATCAGAGTTAGAGGTCTTTCTCCGCACATTAGTTTCTGCTCATCATGACCATTGGTCATCTCTACTCCCGTGGGCAGAATTCTCTCACAACAATCATGTGAACATCAGTTCTAAGAGAACACCCTTTTGCACAATTTATGGAAGACACCCTCAGCTCCCTTTTCCCATGACCTGTTCTCCGGATATTCCAGCTTTGGCTATGGTTCAACAATCTTTCAATTCTATTTGGGGTAATGATCATGATTCCCCCAGGGTAGCTGCTGATAAATTTAAAGGTTTTGCCGACCGTCGTAGGCGCAAGCTGCCTTCTCTACAGCCTGGAGACAAGGTCTGGCTTTCCACCAAGAACATCAAGCTCCGTGTTCCTTCTCTGAAATTTGCCCCAAGATTCATTGGCCCATACACCATAATTTATAAGTTACATAGTTACAGTCAGGTCCATAAATATTGGGATAACACAATTCTAATCTTTTTGGCTCTATACACCACCACAATGTATTTGAAATGAAACAAACAAGATGTGCTTTAACTGCAGACTTTCAGCTTTAATTTGAGGGTATTTACATCCAAATCAGGTGAACGGTGTAGGAATTACAACAGTTTGTATGTGTGCCTCCCACTTTTTAAGGGACCAAAAGTAATGGGACAGATTAACAATCATCCATCAAACTTTCACTTTTTAATAATTGGATGCAAATCCTTTCCAGTCAATTAGGTAAATAGAGATATGTGGCGCTAACTCAAAGTGCATAAATGTGATAAAATAAATTTAATCCAATTTTTCAAGTAAAGTGCATATGCGTAAAGAGCAAAATCACATAAATAAAGTGACTAAACATCCATTAAATTCATAAAAAGTGACATCGAATAAATAACAGTGAAAATCATGAAATATGACATCAAATAAATAAATAGACAATTCAAATGAAGGTGAATAAATCCAAAAATAGTCTAAAAGTGCATCGAGATGAAAAAAAATCACAAATTTAGAAAAAATTTAGAAAAATCGCATGAGATTAAAAAAAGTCGCATGCAATAACAAAAATCGCATAAAGTGCAAAAAAGTGCAGAAATGCTATAAAAATAGCCACAAGTCAATCCAATTAATGTAATACAGTTCCAACATGAACAAAGTGAGTCTTCATAAAACAGTTCATGCAAAAAATAGATGAAAGAAGTGCAAGTGCAAACGATGATAGGTGACAGATTCCTCTTAATAACCGTACTCCGTGGTGTGCCACACGTTTCCCCCAGCCTCTCACCTCTAGCAAAGACCCCTAGGGTCAAGTCGAGCCTGCAATCAGCAACTGAATGAAACACCATCCATCGATCTGTCTCCTACAATCGTCACAGGTCTGGCAAATCTCCAATGGAAGGCCTCAAGTTCGACAAATTATGTGGAGGAATGCAATAGAAAGGAGCATCCCCATTGTGTAGTATTCAAAACAGGTTTATTCAAAACAGCATAGTAACTTACATGTACAGCATAAAATGAACAGCACAGATCCCAGTACTTCCGGTCTCGGCCGTGGCCAGAAGTGATGACACCTGACTCTTCCCTGACGCGTATCGTCACTGCCCACGTGACTTTGATAAAGTCATGTGGGCAGTGACTCACTCTGAAGTCTTCTCTTGATTGTTGACTTTGACACACATATACCTACCTCCTGGAGAGTGTTCTTTATCTGGCCAACTGTTGTGAAGGGTGCTTTCTTCACCAGGGAAATAATTCTTCGGTCATCCACCACAGTTGATTTCCGTGGTCTTCCGGTGTTGCTGAGCTCACCGGTGCATTCTTTCTTTTTAAGGATGTTCCAAACAGTTGATTTGGCCGCACCTAATGTTTTTGCTATCTCTCTGATGGGTTTGTTTTGTTTTTTTTCAGCCTAATGATGGCTTGCTTCACTGATAGTGACAGCTCTTTGGATCTCATATTGAGAGCTGACAGCAACAGATTCCAAATGCAAATAACACACTTGAAATTAACTCTGGACCTTTTATCTGCTCCTTGTAAATGGGATTTTGAGGGAATAACACACACCTGGCCATGGAACAGCTGAGCAGCCAATTGTCCCATTACTTTTGGTCCCTTAAAAAGTGGGAGGCATGTATACAAACTGTTGTAATTCCTACACCGTTCACCTGATTTGGATATAAATACCCTCAAATTAAAGCTGAGGCTGGGTTCACACTGGTGCGACACGACAGCCGTCCTACTTTGGATCCGACTTTGCCCTGCGACATGAAGCCGGCATGTGTCCGACTTTCAATGAACGGGGATCCGACTTGGATCCCCGCCAATGCCCGACACTGTGTTTGGTATGAATCTTTAGGGGGAACTCCGCGCCAAATTTTAAATAAAAATCCGGCATGGGTTCCCCCTCCAGGAGCATACCAGGCCCTTGGGTCTGGTATGGACCTTGAGGGGAACCCCCTACGCCGAAAAAACGGCGTGGGGGGTCCCCCCCAAACCATACCAGACCCTTATCCGAGCACGCAGCCCGGCCGGACAGGAATGGGGGTGGGGACGGGCGAGCGCCCCCCCCCCTCCTGAACCGTACCAGGCCGCATGCCCTCAACATGGGGGGTTGTTGCCTTGGGGGAGGGGGGCGCGCTGCGGCCCCCCCACCCCAAAGCACCTTGTCCCCATGTTGATGAGGACAAGGGCCTCTTCCCGACAACCCTGGCCGTTGGTTGTCGGGGTCTGCGGGCGGGGGGCTTATCGGAATCCGGGAGCCCCCTTTAATAAGGGGGCCCCCAGATCCCGGCCCCCCACCCTATGTGAATTGAGTATGGGGTACATGGTACCCCTACTCATTCACCTAAGGAAAAAGTGTCAATTTTAAAAAAAAACACTACACAGATTTTTAAAGTATTTTATTAGACAGCTCCGGGGGTCTTCTTCCGACTTCGGGGGTCTCTCCGGTTCTTCTCCGCGCTCTCCGGGTCTTCTGCCGGGCTCCTCCTCTCTCTTCTGCTCTTTTGCCACTCTTTTGCTAAAGAGGAGGAGCCCGGTCTGCTGCCTTCTTCTCTTCGGGGGTCTCTCCGGTTCTTCTCCGCGCTCTCCGGATCTTCTGCCGGGCTCCTCCTCTCTCTTCTGCTCTTTTGCCGCTCTTTTGCTAAAGAGGAGGAGCCCGGTCTTCAATCTTCTGCCTTCTGCCCTCTTCTCTTCTCCTGATGTTGACACGACGCTCCCTCCGGCTAGAATGCTCTCTGGGCGCTCTGCTCTGACTTATATAGGCGGTGACCCCGCCCCCTTATCCCGTCACAGTCCCTGGGCATGCTGGGACTATGACGGCATACAGGGGGCGTGGTCATCGGGTGATGACCACGCCCCCTAAAACGTCACAGTCCCAGCATGCCCAGGGACTGTGACGGGATAAGGGGGCGGGGTCACCGCCTATATAAGTCAGAGCAGAGCGCCCAGAGAGCATTCTAGCCGGAGGGAGCGTCGTGTCAACATCAGGAGAAGAGAAGAGGGCAGAAGGCAGAAGATTGAAGACCGGGCTCCTCCTCTTTAGCAAAAGAGCGGCAAAAGAGCAGAAGAGAGAGGAGGAGCCCGGCAGAAGATCCGGAGAGCGCGGAGAAGAACCGGAGAGACCCCCGAAGAGAAGAAGGCAGCAGACCGGGCTCCTCCTCTTTAGCAAAAGAGCGGCAGAAGAGAGAGGAGGAGCCCGGCAGAAGACCCGGAGAGCGCGGAGAAGACCCGGAGAGACCCCCGAAGTCGGAAGAAGACCCCCGGAGCTGTCTAATAAAATACTTTAAAAAATCTGTGTAGTGTTTTTTTTTTAAATTGACACTTTTTCCCTAGGTGAATGAGTAGGGGTACCATGTACCCCATACTCAATTCACATAGGGTGGGGGGCCGGGATCTGGGGGCCCCCATATTAAAGGGGGCTCCCGGATTCCGATAAGCCCCCCGCCCGCAGACCCCGACAACCAACGGCCAGGGTTGTCGGGAAGAGGCCCTTGTCCTCATCAACATGGGGACAAGGTGCTTTGGGGTGGGGGGGCCGCAGTGCGCCCCCCTCCCCCAAGGCAACAACCCCCCATGTTGAGGGCATGCGGCCTGGTACGGTTCAGGAGGGGGGGGGGCGCTCGCTCGTCCCCACCCCCCTTCCTGTCCGGCCGGGCTGCGTGCTCGGATAAGGGTCTGGTATGGATTGGGGGGGACCCCCCACGCCGTTTTTTCGGCGTAGGGGGTTCCCCTCAAGGTCCATACCAGACCCAAGGGCCTGGTATGCTCTTGGAGGGGGAACCCATGCCGGATTTTTATTTAAAATTTGGCGCGGAGTTCCCCCTCAAGAACATCTGAGCACAAGTCGCATGCCGAAGTCGGATCATGCAAGACGGCAATCCGACTTTGATCCGACTTCAATGATAGTCAATAGGCTGAAGTAGGATCAAAGTCGGACCAAAGTAGTACAGGGAGCATTTCTAAAGTCGGAACGACTTGTGTCGGACCAGTTAGGACGGCTCCCATAGGGAAACATTACATTTCACACGTCATGCGACATGAGCTCCCAATGTCGGAGCGTTTGTCGGACCAGTGTGAACCCAGCCTGAAAGTCTGCAGTTAAAGCACATCTTGTTCATTTCAGGTGCTTATCTAATAGTTTTTTGAAACTATCTGTAGTAATATGACTGAAGAGAAGTGACTCCATTTTCTGTGGCCATAGAGCCATATACATTCATATATCTTAACTTTATATTCAGACTTAAGTTGAGCTCACTAGTTCTGTTTTTCAGCATTTTTCTATAAGGCACACATATAAGAAAATATATCTTACAGCGGCATCTTTGCTCTGTACCTTTCTATATGAAGCTTCTGCGGTGCAGAGCTGTCTGGGACATTTTTCATGTGTAAAGGGGAACACCAAAGGCATGACTATGAGTCATGGAAGCAGATGGCATGGTTACTATAGTTGCTATGTCAGCCATGTTTAAGGGGTTGGGCATTTGAGTATTAATGATATGTAATGATCAGAAATGTACACCCCTGTATTAGCCACCCCCTTATTCCCTACAATGATTGGTTAATGATAAGGTTTATAAGTTGTATACCTACCCAGAATTAAATCAGATAGCTTTGAACATAACCTCTGCATCATCTCTTTTTGTGTTCACCAAGAAGATATCTCCTCAGTACTGAGAGGGTCTTGTGAGTGTGGTAGTTGCTGTGATTATACCTAGCTGGTCTTGTCAGGTATACGAAATTACCATTTGAATTCCCTTCAGATGCAGGCACCACTTGAGATTTTTGAATTTAGGACTTGGAATAAGGTATTCACCTGTGGTAAGGTTTTTCTTGCCTCAGCTCTGATAAAACCTTAGTCTTAAAAAAAAAAAAAAAAGAGAAGGGAGACGGACCATGCCTTATAAGTGGCTTTTGGGAAGCCTGCCTTTTGGTAAGCCTGTCCTTTGATGGGACTGTTAACCACTTCAGCCCCGGACCATTATGCTGCCTAAGGACCAGAGGACTTTTTCCAATTTGGCACTGCGTCACTTTAACTGCTAATTGCGCGGTCATGCAATGCTGTACCCAAACGAAATTTGCGTCCTTTTCTTCCCACAAATAGAGCTTTCTTTTGATGGTATTTGATCACCTCTGCCGTTTTTATTTTTTGCGCTATAAATGGAAAAAGACCAAAAATTTTGAAAAAAAAAATGATATTTTCTACTGTTTGTTATAAAAAAAATCCAATAAGCTCAATTTTAGTCATACATTTAGGCCAAAATGTATTCGGCCACATGTCTTTGGTAAAAAAAAATGTCAATAAGCGTATATTTATTGGTTTGCGCAAAAGTTATATCGTCTACAAACTAGGGTACATTTTCTGGAATTTACACAGCTTTTAGTTTATGACTGCCTATGTCATTTCTTGAGGTGCTAAAATGGTAGGGCAATACAACCCCCCCCCCCCAAATGACCCCATTTTGGAAAGTAGACACCCCAAGGAAATTGCTGAGAGGCATGTTGAACCCATTGAATATTTATTTTTTTTGTCCCAAGTGATTGAATAATACATTCAGCTGCTTCTCCTGAGTACGGGGATACCACATGTGTGGGACTTTTTGGGAGCCTAGCTGCGTACTGGGCCCCGAAAACCAATCACCGCCTTCAGGATTTCTAAGGGCGTAAATTTTTGATTTCACTCCTCACTACCTATCACAGTTTTGAAGGCCATAAAATGCCCAGATGGCACAAACCCCCCCAAATGACCCCATTTTGGAAAGTAGACACCCCAAGCTATTTGCTGAGAGGCATGTTGAGTCCATGGAATATTTTATATTTTGACACAAGTTGTGGGAAAGTGACAATTTTTTTTTTTTTGCACAAAGTTGTCACTAAATGATATTGCTCACACAGGCCATGGGCATATGTGGAATTGCACCCCAAAATACATTTAGCTGCTTCTCCTGAGTATGGGGATACCACATGTGTGGGACTTTTTGGGAGCCTAGCTGCGTACGGGGCCCCAAAAACCAATCACCACCTTCAGGATTTCTAAGGGTGTAAATTTTTGATTTCACTCTTCACTGCCTATCACAGTTTCGGAAGCCATGGAATGCCCAGGTGGCACAACCCCCCCCCAAATTACCCCATTTTGGAAAGTAGACACCCCAAGCTATTTGCTGAGAGGCATGGTGAGTATTTTGCAGCTCTCATTTGTTTTTGAAAATTAAGAAAGACAAGAAAAAACATTTTTTTTTCTTTTTTCAATTTTCAAAACTTTGTGACAAAAAGTGAGGTCTGCAAAATACTCACTATACCTCTCAGCAAATAGCTTGGGGTGTCTACTTTCCAAAATGGGGTCATTTGGGGAGGTTTTGTGCCACCTGGGCATTCCATGGCCTCCGAAACTGTGATAGGCAGTAAAGAGTGAAATCAAAAATTTACGCCCTTAGAAAGCCTGAAGGCAGTGCTTGGTTTTCGGGGTCCCGTACGTGGCTAGGCTCCCAAAAAGTCTCACACATGTGGTATTCCCGTACTCAGGAGAAGCAACAGAATGTATTTTGGGGTGTAATTTCACATATTCCCATGGCATGTTTGAGCAATATATCATTTAGTGACAACTTTGTGCAAAAAAAAAAAATTGTCTCTTTCCCGCAACTTGTGTCACAATATAAAATATTCCATGGACTCGACATGACTCTCAGCAAATAGCTTGGAGTGTCTACTTTCCAAAATGGGGTCATTTGGGGGGGGGGGGGGGTTTGAACTGTCCTGGCATTTTATGCACAATATTTAGAAGCTTATGTCACACATAACCCACTCTTCTAACCACTTGAAGACAAAGCCCTTTCTGACACTTTTTGTTTACATGAAAAAATTATTTTTTGCAAGAAAATTACTTTGAACCCCCAAACATTATATATTTTTTTAAAGCAAATGCCCTTCAGATTAAAATGGTGGGTGTTTCATTTTTTTTTTCACACAGTATTTGGGCAGCGATTTTTCAAACGCATTTTTTGGGGAAAAAACACACTTTTTTAAATTTTAATGCACTAAAACACACTATATTGCCCAAATGTTTGATGAAACAAAAAAGATGATCTTAGGCCGAGTACATGGATACCAAACATGACATGCTTTAAAATTGCGCACAAACGTGCAGTGGCGACAAACTAAATACATTTTTAAAAGCCTTTAAAAGCCTTTACAGGTTACCATTTTAGATTTACAGAGGATGTCTACTGCTAAAATTACTGCCCTCGATCTAACATTCGTGGTGACACCTCACATGCATAGTGCAATTGCTGTTTACATTTGACGCCAGACCGATGCTTGCGTTCGCCTTTGCGCGAGAGCAGGGGGGACAGGGTGCTTTTTTTTTTTTTCTTTATTATTTTTTTGCTTTTTTATCTTATTTTTAAACTGTTCCTTTCAATTTTTTTTAATCATTTTTATTGTTATCTCAGGGAATGTAAATATCCCCTATGATAGCAATAGGTAGTGACAGGTACTCTTTTTTGAAAAAATTGGGGTCTTTTAGACCCTAGATCTCTCTTCTGCCCTCAAAGCATCTGACCACACCAAGATCGGTGTGATAAAAATGCTTTCCCAATTTCCCAATGGCACTGTTTACATCCGGCAAAATCTAAGTCATGAAATGCTCGTAGCTTCCAGTTTCTTAGGCCATAGAGATGTTTGGAGCCACTCTGGTCTCTGATCAGCTCTATGGTCAGCTGGCTGAATCACCGGCTGCATTCTCAGGTTCCCTGTTGAGACAGGAGAGCCAGAGAAAAACACGGAAGACAGTGGGGGGTGGGCTTTTCCTCCCACTGCTTGTAATAGCAGTCTAGAGGCTAATTAGCCGCTAGGATTGCTTTTACATGAAAGCCGACCGCTGGCTGAAAAGAATGATACCAAGATGATACCTAAACCTGCAGGCATCATTCTGGTATAACCACTCAAAGCCGTGAATGGCGTATCTGAAGACAAAAAAATGGTTAACAATAAAACACAGTAAACGGTAAAGTATAAAAAATTGCATACCTGAAAAGCAAACATGATAAAACATAATAACAATAAAACATTGCAGAATAGAATACAGTAAATAAGAGCAGAACAATAGAGAGAGAATAGAGAGAGAGAGAACAATAAAACAACAACTTTTTTTTTATTTTATATATATATATATATATATATATATATATATATATATATATATTTTTTTTTTTTGTAACTAACTTTTATAACTGTAACCGGTTCCAGGTTCAGGTCTCTCAAAATGCGATGGCATCTTGGGAGACCCTGTGAAAGTGTGCCTAGTCTGTGCAATGCTGTACCCTACGCTAATACTCAACTAGTGTATGGTAGCGTTCAAAACATTCACCAATGCAAAGACCAGGATTGTCAGGACAGGAGGGACAATAATAGCGGGTGTCACGCCTATATCCATGGTTGCTGCAGACACAACATCTTTTTTGGGGGGGTTCGTTGGGTAGGGGTACTCGGGAGGACATAAAGAAAATGCCTCTCATGCAGCCGACTGCATTTGGTTGGGGATGTGAATGGGGGAATTACGGGTGCTGCAGAAGTGGTGGGTTCCCAATTAGGATTGGCGAATGCAGCAGGAAGGGCATTATGGGCACGACGGGCCTGATTGTCTTCTTCTTGGTGGCAGCGGGACACTACTTGTGCTTGCCACCTCACCAGCTTGAACTGCACTTATGGGACTCGCCACATCACCAAGTGTTACTGCAGTGCTGGTTTGACTACGACCGGGGTGTACTAGGCCGCTGGTGCTTGCCAGTTCACCAAAACGCTACCAAAAAAACTGTTAGCGATCGCAGGGATCAGGCCTGACTCTGCGAACGCTGCAGTTATGCGTTTAGTGTTTTGTAAGTGACAGTGATCGATCGATACTGCGCTTGGGTGGGCTGGGCTGGGCCAGGCAGAGGGGCAAAACGCAGGTGCTAGCAGGTATCTGGGCTGATCCCGCTAACACTGCATTTTTGGGAACCCTAAACTGCTGGGGACGCTAGTATAGATCTGATCGGATCAGATATTGATCCGTTCAGATACTATACCACTAAGGGAGGCGTATGCTGCGTGCGTGGGTGTTAGCGGTACTGGCGCTAACCTGACGCTGCCTGGGGCTGGTGCTTGCCAGTTCACCAAAACGCTACCAAAAAAACTGTTAGCGATCGGAGGGATCAGGCCTGACTCTGCGAACGCTGCAGTTATGTGTTTAGTGTTTTGTAAGTGACAGCGATCGATCGAAAAAAACTGCTTGGTGTCAGTGTGACGGGGGGGGAGGGGTGATCGGGGGGTAAAAGGGGGTGTAATGTGTGCCTGGCATGTTCTACTGTGTGTCTGTGTGTTTGGTGCACTCACATTACAGTCTTCTCTCCTCGGCGCCAGAACGGAAACTGCCGAGCCGAGCAGAGGTGACACCACTTCCTCCGCTTCTGTTTACATTACAGAAGCCGAGGAAGTCTGTCATTGGCCAGGAGCGATCGCAAGGGGGGAGCCACGAATGAGTGGCCTCCCCCTCACCTTTGATCGCCCCTGACCTGAATCCGACCGCCGCTGGCACCGGGGGGGGTCCGATTGGACCCCCCACCCGCGGGAAGGCAAGGACGTACATGTAAGCCCTTTTGCCTGCCCGTGCCACTCTGCCGACGTACATCGTCGTGCGGCGGTCGTCAAGTGGTTAAGAAGTTTTAATAAGGGGTAATAAGGCAATTACTACCGGGACCCACAAACTTTTGCACTATCTGGCTTTTCTTGTCTATCGCATTTGCATAAAAGTATAAAATATCTGTTGTGGGGGATACGGGGCTGTATGGGGTAAGGCAGTCCTGTTTTCACTGTGTTATATGATGTCCCAAAAGGGACAAATTGAATTAGAGTGAAGTAAATTATGTTATATGCATGTTCATATAAGTTTGCTAAGGTTTTCTTTGAAGAGACAATGGTATAGTGTATGAATAATATGACTTCTCCCCTTTGCTAGTATTTTGGTTATAGAGCTTTAGAATTACGAGTGATTGATTCTGCTTGAAAAATGTGTAATTTGTTTGTTCATGTTAACATGTTCTGGTAACTCTGTGAAGAAAGAAAAGAGTGGTATTTTGAAGTTTGTAAAGGAATGTGTTAGGTGGAAGGGGGATGTGTAAGGAATGGGAAGGTTCTGAGAACACCCTATGTTGTGATGAGGATAAAGTAAGTGAGTACCGGTTTAAAGGTGTTTTTAATAAAAACATCCTATATTGTTGAGGGGAAGGCAAGTTAAGTTTGAAGGTGAAGAGAGAGAGAGAGGAGTTATTTAGTAATGAAGGTTTCCATTGTACAAGCCGATTTCAGAGCAGTTTTAAAGAAATGAGAAATGACACGCAGAGAAAAATAGTGCTTTTAAAAGCGGGAAGTGACAGTCTGAGATGTTTGAGATTTAAAGAGGACGTTGAATGTTGGGACATTTTACCGGCATTGCATACCGAGCTTGAAAGATTTTTTTCATGTTTGTTGTAGCAATGCGGAGATATTCGTTTTCATGTATTTATTGATTATGAAATATCTTTGAGGAACGATTTTCAAGGACAGTCGAGACAGGAGGTTTTAACCACTTGCCGACCGCCTCACGCCTATATACGTGAGCAGAGCGGCACGGGCAGGCAAAATCACGTACCTGAAACGTGATTGCCTTCCCGCGGGTGGGGGGTCCGATCGGACCCCCCCCCCCGGTGCCAGCTGCGGTCGGCATTTGGCTGGGAGCATTGAGAGACGAGGGGGAGGCCATCCGATCGTGGCCCCCCCCCCTCGCGATCGCTCCCAGCCAATGAGAAACATCCCCTGCCTCTGTATAGTACACAGAGGCAGAGGATATGATGTCATCTCTCCTCGGCTGGCCAGTTTCCGTTCCAGCGCCGAGGAGAGATGACATGTAAGTGCACCAAACACACACACACACACAGTAGAACATGCCAGGCATACATTACACCCCCGATCCCCCCCCCCGATCGCCCCCCGATCCCCCCCCGATCACCCCCCCCTGTCACAAACTGACACCAAGCAGGTTTTTTTTTTTTTTTTTCTGATTACTGCATAGTGTCAGTTTGTGACAGTTAGCAGTGGTAGGACAGTGAGTGTTACCCCCCTGTAGGTCTAGGGTACCCCCCTTACCCCCCCTAATAAAGTTTTAACCCCTTGATCACCCCCCCTCACCAGTGTCGCTAAGCGATCATTTTTCTGATCGCTGTATTAGTGTCGCTGGTGACGCTAGTTAGGGACGTAAATATTTAGGTTCGCCGTCAGCGTTTTATAGCGACAGGGACCCCCATATACTACCTAATAAATGTTTTAACCCCTTGATTGCCCCCTAGTTAACCCTTTCACCACTGATCACCATATAACCGTTACGGGTGACGCTGGTTAGTTCGTTTATTTTTTATAGTGTCAGGGCACCCGCCGTTTATTACCGAATAAAGGTTTAGCCCCCTGTAGGTCTAGGGTACCCCCCTTACCCCCCCTAATAAAGTTTTAACCCCTTGATCACCCCCTGTCGCCAGTGTCGCTAAGCGATCATTTTTCTGATCGCTGTATTAGTGTCGCTGGTGACGCTAGTTAGGGACGTAAATATTTAGGTTCGCCGTCAGTGTTTTATAGCGACAGGGACCCCCATATACTATCTAATAAATGTTTTAACCCCTTGATGGCCCCCTAGTTAACCCTTTCACCACTGATCACCGTATAACCGTTACGGGTGAGGCTGGTTAGTTCGTTTATTTTTTATAGTGTCAGGGCACCCGCCGTTTATTACCGAAAAAAGTTTTAGCCCCCTGATCGCCCGGCGGTGATATGCGTCGCCCTAGGCAGCGTCAGATTAGCGCCAGTACCGCGAACACCCACGCACGCACCGTACACGCACCGTACACCTCCCTTAGTGGTATAGTATCTGAACGCATCAATATCTGATCCGATCAGATCTATACTAGCGTCCCCAGCAGTTTAGGGTTCCCAAAAACGCAGTGTTAGTGGGATCAGCCCAGATACCTGCTAGCACCTGCGTTTTGCCCCTCCGCCCAGCCCAGCCCAGTCCAGCCCACCCAAGTGCAGTATCGATCGATCACTGTCACTTTTTTTTGTAGCGTTTTGGTGAACTGGCAGGCACCAGCGCCCTAGTACACCCCGGTCGTAGTCAAACCAGCACTGCAGTAACACTTGGTGACGTGGCGAGTCCCATAAGTGCAGTTCAAGCTGGTGAGGTGGCAAGCACAAGTAGTGTCCCGCTGCCACCAAAAAGACAAACACAGGCCCGTCGTGCCCATAGTGCCCTTCCTGCTGCATTCACCAATCCTAATTGGGAACCCACCGCTTCTGCAGCGCCCGTACTTCCCCCATTCACATCCCCAACCAAATGCAGTCGGCTGCATGAGAGGCATTTATATATCCTCCCAAGTACCCCTACCCAACAAACCCCCCCAAAAAAGATGTTGTGTCTGCAGCAAGCGCGGATATAGACGTGACACCCGCTATTATTGTCCCTCCTGTCCTGACAATCCTGATCTTTGCATTGGTGAATGTTTTGAACGCTACCATGCACTAGTTGAGTATTAGCGTAGGGTACAGCATTGCACAGACTAGGCACACTTTCACAGGGTCTCCCAAGATGCCATCGCATTTTGAGAGACCCGAACCTGGAACCGGTTACAGTTATAAAAGTTACAGTTACAAAAAAAAAGTGTAAAAAAAAAAAAACACAAACAAAAATAAAAAAAATAGTTGTCGTTTTATTGTTCTCTCTCTCTCTATTCTCTCTCTATTGTTCTGCTCTTTTTTACTGTATTCTATTCTGCAATGTTTTATTGTTATTATGTTTTATCATGTTTGCTTTTCAGGTATGCAATTTTTTATACTTTACCGTTTACTGTGCTTTATTGTTAACCATTTTTTTGTCTTCAGGTACGCCATTCACGACTTTGAGTGGTTATACCAGAATGATGCCTGCAGGTTTAGGTATCATCTTGGTATCATTCTTTTTAGCCAGCGGTCGGCTTTCATGTAAAAGCAATCCTAGCGGCTAATTAGCCTCTAGACTGCTTTTACAAGCAGTGGGAGGGAATGCCCCCCCCCCCCACCGTCTTCCGTGTTTTTCTCTGGCTCTCCTGTCTCAACAGGGAACCTGAGAATGCAGCCGGTGATTCAGCCAGCTGACCATAGAGCTGATCAGAGACCAGAGTGGCTCCAAACATCTCTATGGCCTAAGAAACCGGAAGCTACAAGCATTTTATGACTTAGATTTCGCCGGATGTAAACAGCGCCATTGGGAAATTGGGGAAGCATTTTATCACACCGATCTTGGTGTGGTCAGATGCTTTGAGGGCAGAGGAGAGATCTAGGGTCTAATAGACCCCGATTTTTTCAAAAAAGAGTACCTGTCACTACCTATTGGTTTCATAGGGGATATTTACATTCCCTGAGATAACAATAAAAATGATTTAAAAAAAAAAATGAAAGGAACAGTTTAAAAATAAGATAAAAAAGCAAAAAAATAATAAAGAAAAAAAAAAAAAAATAAAAAGCACCCCTGTCCCCCCTGCTCTCGCGCTAAAGCGAACGCAAGCGGCGGTCTGGCATCAAATGTAAACAGCAATTGCACCATGCATGTGAGGTATCACCGCGAAGGTCAGATCGAGGGCAGTAATTTTAGCAGTAGACCTCCTCTGTAAATCTAAAGTGGTAACCTGTAAAGGCTTTTAAAGGCTTTTAAAAATGTATTAATTTTGTTGCCACTGCACGTTTGTGCGCAATTTTAAAGCATGTCATGTTTGGTATCCATGTACTCGGCCTAAGATCATCTTTTTTATTTCATCAAACATTTGGGCAATATAGTGTGTTTTAGTGCATTAAAATTTAAAAAAGTGTGTTTTTTCCCCAAAAAATGCGTTTGAAAATCGCTGTGCAAATACTGTGTGAAAAAAAAAAATGAAACACCCACCATTTTAATCTGTAGGGCATTTGCTTTAAAATAATATATAATGTTTGGGGGTTCAAAGTAATTTTCTTGCAAAAAAAAAAATTTTTTTCATGTAATCAAAAAGTGTCAGAAAGGGCTTTGTCTTCAAGTGGTTAGAAGAGTGGGTGATGTGTGACATAAGCTTCTAAATGTTGTGCATAAAATGCCAGGACAGTTCAAACCCCCCCCCAAATGACCCCATTTTGGAAAGTAGACACCCCAAGCTATTTGCTGAGAGGCATGTCGAGTCCATGGAATATTTTATATTGTGACACAAGTAGCGGGAAAGAGACAAATTTTTTTTTTTTTTTTTTTTGCACAAAGTTGTCACTAAATGTTATATTGCTCAAACATGCCATGGGAATATGTGAAATTACACCCCAAAATAAATTCTGTTGCTTCTCCTGAGTACGGGGATACCACATGTGTGGGACTTTTTGGGAGCCTAGCCGCGCACGGGACCCCGAAAACCAAGCACCGCCTTCAGGCTTTCTAAGGCCGTAAATTTTTGATTTCACTCTTCACTGCCTATCACAGTTTCGGAGGCCATGGAATGCCCAGGTGGCACAAACCCCCCCCAAATGACCCCATTTTGGAAGGTATACACCCCAAGCTATTTGCTGAGAGGTGTAGTGAGTATTTTGCAGACCTCACTTTTTGTCACAAAGTTTTGAAAATTGAAAAAAGAAAAAAAAAAAATTTTTTCTGGTCTTTCTTCATTTTCAAAAACAAATGAGAGCTGCAAAATACTCACCATGCCTCTCAGCAAATAGCTTGGGGTGTCTACTTTCCAAAATGGGGTCATTTGGGGGGGGGTTTGTGCCATCTTGGCATTTTATGGCCTTCAAAACTGTGATAGGTAGTGAGGAGTAAAATCAAAAATGTATGCCCTTAGAAATCCTGAAGGTGGTGCTGGGTTTTCGGGGCCCCGTACGCGGCTAGGCTCCCAAAAAGTGCCACACATGTGGTATCCCCGTACTCAGGAGAAGCAGCTGAATGTATTTTGGGGTGCAATTCCACATATGCCCATGGCCTGTGTGAGCAATATATCATTTAGTGACAACTTTTTGTAAATTTTTTTTTTTTTTTGTCATTATTCAATCACTTGGGACAAAAAAAATAAATATTCAATGGGCTCAACATGCCTCTCAGCAATTTCCTTGGGGTGTCTACTTTCCAAAATGGGGTCATTTGGGGGGGTTTTGTACTGCCCTGCCATTTTAGCACCTCAAGAAATGACATAGGCAGTCATAAACTAAAAGCTGTGTAAATTCCAGAAAATGTACCCTAGTTTGTAGACGCTATAACTTTTGCGCAAACCAATAAATATACGCTTATTGACATTTTTTTTACCAAAGACATGTGGCCGAATACATTTTGGCCTAAATGTATGACTAAAATTTAGGTTTTTTTTATAACAAAAAGTAGAAAATATCATTTTTTTTCAAAATTTTCAGTCTTTTTCCGTTTATAGCGCAAAAAATAAAAACAGCAGAGGTGATCAAATACCATCAAAAGAAAGCTCTATTTGTGGGAAGAAAAGGACGCAAATTTCGTTTGGGTAGAGCATTGCATGACCGCGCAATTAGCAGTTAAAGCGACGCAGTGCCGAATTGTAAAAAGTGCTCTGGTCAGGAAGGGGGTAAATCCTTCCGGGGCTGAAGTGGTTAAGCAGTTAAGTAAACAAAAACAGAAAGAGTTTTGTTTAAAATAAGGAAGTTAAAGTGTCACAGCTAGTTTAATTTGGATTATCAAATACAAGGTGTTGTTAAAATAAGGATTTGTGTGTAAACGTACCCTGTTTGTTGTTTGTTGAAGTTATAATGCAGGGGTCTTCAAACTACAGCCCTCCAGTTGTTCAGGAACTACAATTCCCATCATGCCTATGCATGTCTGTGAATGTCAGTGTTTTACAATGCCTCATGGGATGTGTAGTTCCGTAACAGCTGGAGGGCCGTAGTTTGAGGATCCCTGTAATAGGCCGGTACAGGTGGGTCGGTAAAATGTGCAGATCAGTGCAGATCACTGTTCAGCAACAGGCACAGGTACAGAAGGTGGTGGGGGCTGATTCCCAGGTGACATTGGGACATGGTGCCTCTACTGCACCAGACATATCTGATGTAGGGGAAGAGGACTGTGAGACCGGGTCTTCGGGGAAGGCACCCACACTTGCTTGTACAGGAAAAGGTTTAACCAAGGGTAAAAAGAGAGAGAGCTGGTGGGGAGGCTAGAACCCTTGTTGAAAGCACCCTACCTCGTGCAATGAGTGGCACCTGATACTGGGGTCTCGTGAGACTTTGCGGGATTACGGTACCCATGATTCACAGAAACACTGAGATGTTGGTTTATTAGGCAGTGATAAAATTGTCACTGCTGGATGCACTGGCAGGGGGACATGGTTACTGTTTTGGGGGGTCTGAATGAGGTAGAGGAAAGTTAAAAATCTTTCTCCTTCCCCCTCGGATCCCCCCAGATTCCCTCTTCGCTCCCCGATTCTCCACTTCTGAGCTGGTGAGTCTGGGGGGGTGAATTCTGACACGGATTGCCGGTGAGGCGCTGGGATCGCAGCTTCATGGACTGGCCATTTTCTGTGTCGATCAGTAAGGATTCTCAGTGTGCAGAGATCATCGGCGGGAGAACATGTTTAAACACTTCTCCCACGATTGTCTCTGTTTCATGGACTGTTTGTGGACTGTGATCAGTGGCAATCCTTGGGGTCGCCCTGTTCGCAGTTTCATAAGACGGACACTTAGGTAAGGGAAAGTTGTTGTTAATAGAGAGAAATACTTAATTTTATGTGTATGTGAATTTTTGTCTTGTCTTGGAATTCCAGTTTAGAGTCGTTTTTTCTTCTGAATACAGATGGATTGTTGTGTAGTTGATATATGTGCTATGATTCTGCCAAGACAGAGAGCGTTGCTAAAGTGGGCAGGTGAGAGGGACAGAGTAGGGTACTCATCTGTGTGTGGTGCTTTAAGAGAATTGAATCGTGGATGTAGACAAGGACAACTTACTATTTGAGTGATTCTTACTGTCCGAAGTATTGTTTAGCACAATGCACGGAGGTACATATCCGCTCGCAGAGATCTGCTACTTTGCTTCAGGTGGAAGAGGGGATCAAACCACTGACCAGGCCTTCACCACCGCTTTTGTGGAGAGCATACTGCTATATTTGCATTCCATATTCAGCGAGTCAAAGAGACTTGCTGGACTAGAGAATGAATGTCAAAGAAGGATTTAATTGAGAAGAGTTATCTATATAGATTTAAAATGTTATACATGTTTATCGTTAAAATGTTGCAACTATTGCTAGTCTATTCATGAAATGTTTTGGGCACATATTAAGCCCATGCCCAATGCATAGTAAATTGGGAACATTAAAGGGGGGAGTGTGACAGGTCATAGGTAATTTACATGTATGCACTGGTACCAAATGTTTTTGTTTTTTTTGGGGAATCCGATCAGATACAAATTCTTAAGAGTAGCATTTCAATTGATACTTAGGGTGTTTTGATTGTTTCAGTTTCCACTGTTGCAGCCCCAGAGTCACGCAATTTGCAATGCAACTTTGCAGTGCGATTTCATGCGACCGGTGAAAGCTGTGTGGGAACAAGTCGCACCGAAGTCGGAATAAAGTAGTGCAAGAGCCTTTTTTGGAGTCGCTGCGACTTGGGTCACACCGGTTGGAACAGGGAGCCTTGATGTCTGGTTTTAAGGACTGTTTTGGTTGTGTAAGTTGCCTATCCTTACGTTATTGAAATTAAAAGGGTGGTTTTTCGGTATCGACACGTGTGCTATAGTTTGGATTAATAGATTGTATGTGTGAGGGGAAGTTGGGTGGACGGGCACATTTGTCGATGTCGAAGGAAACAATGGGAGCTTTGCACTATATAAGGACATTGCCTGTTATAGAGCAGGGGGGTGATTATTTGTGCAAAAGGGGTTAATTGTGTTTAAGCTGTTTTAACATTGATTGGGGATCTTAAAATGTTTGATTTTATCTTTTTTGGTTAAGAATATTATAATTAAGAGTCCATGCTACGAAAATAAATAAAAGGGAAGTTGTGTATTCCAGGCGCTATGCCAGATGAATTGTGGTTGGTAAACAAAGAGGAAGTGATTTAGGGTTGTGTAATCCTATGCACTAGAGAAAAATATTGAGGTTTTAAAAGGTGTTTAAAGGTGTTCGAAGAGAAAGTATGAAAAAGTTGGGAGTGAATGGATTGGCAAAATTAATGTGGAATGAGAAAGTGGTTGTATTGTGTTTAATGAAAGCACAGGGTATCATTTTGAGTAGCAAAGTATTTTAAGTGTGTGTTTAAAATGTACACAAGGAGTTGTCTCATATTGTGTTTAGGCCCACGCTGGTAACAGAAGGGTGAAGTTTGAAAAAAATGTTTTGAAGAGTTACTGAAATTAAGTAACCGGAATCAAAATACATTGCTGCATATTGAGTCCATGAGGTACTAAAATGTGATGGGAAGGATTTGTTTGAAATAAGCAATCAGAATGACTATTCTGGATATTTACCTTTTGAATTCCCATAGTGTCAATCATGAAGTGTTAGTGATGTAATGTTGTTTATCCATCAATGTTTTGTTTGTTGCTGATGATCAGACAAAGTTGGGAGACTTCTGAGTCAGAATATGCGTTTGGGTAAAATGTTCTGTTCTAAGTTCCTCGGGTCCACTTGGGTCTAGGGAATAGAAGAAACTAAAGTGGTTTAAGTTTTGTTGAAGTTCTGCTGTAATACTGGATTTGGAAAAATGTTTAGTTAAAGATATTGAATCTTTATAATGAAAACCCTTTCTGAGAAATATTTTTATTCCTGCATGCTTTTACTTATGTTTGAGTCAATGAAGAATATTATTTTTAATACCTCCAATGGTTAAGGCCTGAATTGATCAGGTAGATTCTGTGATTACTCATATCGGATAAGGAGTATCTGCCCCAGCCAGCCAGCATTCACCCACAGCCCCATGCACATGAAGACATGTCCACCCCAGTCATACCCTACACGCCATTCATACCCTGCCCTATACCCTATCCAACTGAAGAGATGACTACAGCTTTTACACGGAAATCTTCGTTGTTCAGATACCATGGGAGGTGCTTGGATGACTAAAGGCGGACTTCTGCTTGAAAATGTTCCTGGGAATGACACCTTGAGGGGGAGCCAAATGACGCAAACCCGAGGTACAAAATTCTAGTGAGCACCACATGAGAGAGATCCAGATACCAGCCCGAAGACCCAAGTCTAGTTCCAGTTTGTCTGTGGATATCGAGTTCTGTTTTTATAAAGAGGCAGTGTTTTGGGGTAGAGAATTCATGTCTGTACATATGGATGATCACACAATTGAACCAAGAGTTTTGGGGAAAGTTGAGGAGAATGAGAGTTATAATGTGGACATTTACTTTTCCTTCCTTTTTTACGAATTTAATGGACATTCAGAAGCCATCCAAGAGACTTTTCTTTTTGTGTATTTATTTGGGACTATTTTTATTTTGCCTAAAGGTTGTCATGCCCCTCCCACTTGTTTTTATGGACTGACACGCCCCTTCCTCCCTTTGCATTCCATGGACAATTGCTATGCAGCTGAGATTACGTGTTCATTGTTTGCTATTTTTGTATGTTGTGGGAAGGTGGTCCAGGGGAGGTTCGGGGGCATATTGGAATTGTTGTTGTAGAATGCCCGGGACGTGCTCGAACACTTCAGTGTGTAGGATGGCTTGAATCTGCAGCTGTTGGATAATGTTTCGAGGGATGCTGGCATGAGCACTGTACTATATATGTATTGGTTCACGTGTCATCCGCCAACCTCTGTGTTCTGGGGGTGGCCCTTAAGGTTATGTGTGGCCCACCCGATAACACCACTAATAACACACTCATTAGACATAGAGGGGATGTGTATTCAAAGTCTGAGGGAACTCCACAGTGTTTGACACCTTAGATCGTGCCCTACATCACACTATATATACCTTCATGAATACCTCTGACCCCCATACTGAGATGGCTAGGCTACTCTCACAGCTTGCCCTTGCAGAATTCTCTGAAGGTGCCCAACGGGTCCTTAGCAGACAGCCACTAGCCTTGGGCAACAGCACGTACATTTGTTGTGGAAGAACATGCCATCCATGGATTCTGAGTGATCCCAAGGGATGGTGTTACTTGGCCTCATTGGTTCTGATTATGGGAATTCTCGGGGACAGTGAGGAACGTCACTTGCTCAAGGCTGGTGTTCATCCTAAATGCCCCCTCACACATCGTTATGCCAGGTCATTGTTTTTGGAAAAGGACATGACCTGGGCATGGTTCCCCTCGGGAACCGAAGTGGGTATTGACATGATGAAAAGGCTAAATAATTACTTGGGAACCCCCTGGGTAACATGGGATGGTTTGGTTTCAATGGAGTATTTTCCTGGATCAAGGCTATTGCTGTGTGTATTATAGTGATTTTGCTTCTGGCATTGTTTCTGTGTGCCTGCTTTAAGTTTGTTATGTGTGTGTCACAATGCGGAGAAATCAGACACCTTCTTCACCTTCGTGACCTTTGTGTCTGAAAGAGGGGATTGAGGTAATATGACTGAACAGAAGTGACTCCATTTTGTGCGGCCATAGAGCCATATAAATTCATATATCTTAACTTGTATATTCAGACTCAAGTTGAGATCACTAGTTCTGTTTTTCACTGTTTTTCAATAAGGCACACATATAAGAAAATATAGCTTACAGCAGCATCTTTGCTCTGTACCTTTCTATATAAAGCTTCTGCGGTGTAGAGCTGTCTGGGACATTTCCCTGTGTAAAGGGGAACTCCAAAGGCATGACTATGAGTCATGGAAGCAGATGGCATGGTTACTATAGTTGCTATGTCAGCCATGTTTAAGGGGTTGGGCATTTGAGTATTAAAGTGGATGTAAACCCACTCTCATCTTTTTTAAAGTACTGCCATAGTGGTGATCTATAAGGATATACATGCCTCCTGCATGTATCCTTACCTTTCAAATGTCTCCCCTTTAGCTGTTTGGAGCCCCCAAAAACGCCGAATTCAGTGGGCGGGTCCATTGTACGACACTCGGTGGGTGGAGTCATGACATCACCAGACTCCCCGCCCACCTCTACACTCACGTCTGGCCAGAGTGAAAAGTGCGCGCACAGGAGAAGAAGAGCGTGCTCATGGCTCCTGTCACGTCATGTGTCACTGTCCAGTGACAGTCGGGGATGGCTGGGACAGCTGTGAGCACGGATCCCCCTGAATGGCTTTTCCGCTGAAAGCCACAGGAGGCAGAGAAGGAGAAGCAGCTGATCAAATGCCATGTAGGGAGTTCGGTGCTCACGGCTGTCCAACGGCTGCACCGAACAAACACTCCTGACTGTCCCTTGTGTCTTTCTCCTCCAGAGCCTGACCCGTTCTCCTCCTCAACCACCACCACTTCCCCCTCTTCTCTGGCCCCCCTCCTGTCCTCATCCGCCCGCTGTGTCTTCCTCCTCCACGCCCCTCTCTTCTCCCTCTCTTACTTAGGCTAGTGAACGAGATATGTAAATCACCTGTCACTCACAGCAAGGGGGAGTATTTGACAAAGTTTTTCACAGTTTGTCAAGAATTCTCTCACTGAACAATAAAAGAGGATTGCTCAGAGATGGATTAACTCTGTGTGGCAAGACTGGGCTCAAATGATAGGAAACCTTATACTCTACAACATGACATAAAAAAAAAAATTTCGGGTTTACATCCACTTTAATGATATGTAATGATATGAAATGTACACCCCTGTATTAGCCACCCCCTTATTCCCTATTATGATTGGTTAATGATAACGTATATAGTAGGTTGTATACCCTCCCAGAATTAAATCAGATAACTTTGTACATAACCTCTGCATCATCTCTTTTTGTGTTCACAAAGAAGCTAACTCCTCAGTACTGAGAGGGTCTTGTGAGTGTGGTAATTGCTGTGATTATACCTAGCTGGTCTTATCAGGTATACGGAAATACCGTTTGAATTCCCTTTACTAATCGATGCTCCATGCTGTGACGACCGCCTGTGGAAGGGAATTTCACATCCTTGCCGCTCTTACAGTAAAGAACCCTCTACTTCTGGCGAGGATTCCACGTCAGAGGTCTAAGAGCCTGTTAGCACCGCCAGATATCTTTATCCAATTGAAGATATTAATGAACTGGTAAAATCAGTTTATACTTCTGAACAGATTGAGATACCACAGCAGGCTCAGTCTATTCAGGATAAAATGTTCAGGGGCGTAAGCCTAGGTCTTTTCCAGTGCATCATTCTCTCAAAGACTTGGTCCTTTCTGAGTGGAAAGAACCTGAAAGAAGGTTGTTCCAGTCTAGAGGACATAAAAGGAGGTTTCCTTTTTAATCCAACATTGAGGAAGTGTTTTTCAAATCTCCTATATTAGATATCGCAAGTGTCTAAAAAATCTGATCTATCATTTGAAGATTCTGGTGTGCTTAAGGATCAAATGGACAGGAATGCTGACACTCTGCTGCGTAAAGCCTGGGAAGCTTTGGCCTTCTCACTTGGTCTAGCTCTTGCATCCACTTGTGTCGCTAGGAATCTGGATGTGTGGGTCCATAGGCTAGATGACCTTCTCTCCTCCAACACACCAGTGGAGGAGGTCAGGGGATCTCTCCCCATGATTGCCAAATCCGTGGCTTTTCTGGTGGACACAGCGGCAGAGTTAGTTAGATCAGAGGCCAAAACATCAGCACAGAATAATTGCTCTAGCGAGCAATCTGGTTAAAATCCTGGGAGGGGGATCTTACGTCCAAGAATAAACTTTGTGGTATTCCCTTTGAAGGCAAACAGTCATTCAGTTCTGCCTTAGAGGAAGTACTAGCTTGTTCCTCAGAAAAAAGTGATTCACATCTCGGAAGACTAAGCCGCAGGGTAAGAGGCTTTTTCATAGTTTTCAAAACAAAGCTAATTTCAAGACAGGTGGTCAGCAAACCAAGAAAAAATGGTCATTTAACAAAGACAAAGCTAAAGGGGGGGCACTCTTTGCTCCTTCAGCCCTGGCCAAGAACTCCCAGTGACGCCAGGTCAGGGGTAGGAGGAAGGCTGTCTCATTTCATCAAGGAATGGGTAGAGATCACCAAAAATCCTTTTATCCTCAAAGTCAAAGAAGTAGGGTAAGGGTTGGAGTTTAGACTCCCCCCTCCCCAGAGTTTTTTTTTCACACACGACTGCCCAGAGACCAAGAGAGATAGTAGGGCATGTTAGATCTGATTTCTCTTTGGGAATCAGAAAGGGTCATTTCTCCCATTCCGGAGGATCAGAAGTTTCAGGGGTTCTATTCTCACATTTTCCTGGTGAAGAAGCCATCCGGAGGGTTTCAGATTGTCATCAATCTAAGCGTCCTGAACAGATTATTAGTTTACAGTTGTTTCCGGATGGAAAGCATTTACTCACTCAGAAATCTGCTGTTACCAGAAGTGTTCATGGTAACCCAGGACGCTTACCTTCATGTTCCAATTTGCAAGGATCATCAGATATTCCTGAGGTCCACAACATTGGCAGTTCAGGGCCCTTCCTTTTGATCTCTAGGCAGCCCCAAGAATTTTCACAAAAATCATGGCCGAGGTCATGTCCTTTTTTCGTTTACAAAAAATTTCAGTCGTCCAGTACCTGGGTGACTTTTTGATCTTTGCACGGGAGAAAGAAAACCTTTGGCAGGTTTTCATTACAGTTGATTTTGCAAACCTTTCAAAAATTGGGCTGGAAAGTCAATCTACAGAAGTCTTCTCTGGTTCCCTCCCAGAGCCGTTTCTTTTTGGTTTATCTGATAGACACAGTCACCCAAAAGATTTTTCTTCCGGGGGAGAAAATCTCGAAGATCCTTCTCTCTGTGCCAAATTTCCGCGTGCTCCTGCAGGCCTCCCTTCATCAAATCATGCTGTTATAAGGCTTAATGACTGCAGCGATCCCAGGAGTGCCCTGGGCCCAATTGCATTCCAGGCCCCTTCAGGCGTTGCTTCTGCGTTATTGGTATTGCAGAAAAGGCTCATTGAATCAGCTCTTTCAATCTGTCCTGGTGGGAGCAGCCAGAACATCTGCAGGGAGGGAAGGCCTGGGCTCAGATGCCAGTCTGTGGGGTTGGGGAGCTCACTCAGAGGCCTGGCAGGGTCAGGGAGCCTGGTGGCCAGGGGAGGCAGCCCAGTCTTCAAACTTCAAAGAACTTTTAGCGGTAGGGAAGGCTTTAGTCACTCTGAAAGCAAGGATCCATTCAAGGGACCTATTGATCTTTTTAGACAATGCCACAATGGTGGCATACGTCAACAAGACAGTCTTCTACTTTTAAGCCAGGAGATACTAACCTGTGCAGAGAACAATGTTTCTTCAATCAGGGCGGTCCACATCAGTTGTACAACAAATGTTCTGGCGGATTATCTAAGCAGAGTAAGTATCAGCTTCAGCAATTGGAAGCTGAACCAAGAAACCTTGCAGGAGATCATTTTAAGGTGGCGTGTTCTTTTTGCGTCCACTCGCAACAGGAAGATTTCAGCCTATTTTCCCCTGGAAAGAGACAGAGTCTTTAGGGACAGATGCACGCTCTTTCATGTGGAATTTCTTCCTAGCCTACGCCCCCCCATTTCCACTGTTGCCCCTTGTGGTCTGGAAGGTTGTGCAGGAACAGATCCCAGGAAGTGGTTCTTCCTAGTTTTTGTTACTCCCCCAAGAATTCGGAGGAGGAAAGATTTAGTTTTCTAGATGTGAAGAGATGTCTTCTGCATTATTTAGAAGTAAAAAATAAAAAGCAGTGCAGCGCAAAAGACATACAATAACATAATAATAAAACATCAAAAACTAAAAAAGTCCATATTGTTTGCATTCAAGATAATACTTCAAACACCACCAAGTGTCCAAATAAGTGCTTTGATGGATGAGATACAGGGTGATCAAGTGTTAACCTCCACCAAAGGCATTCCTAGCAACTAACCTCAAAGAATGGACCTCTGAGTAAATCAGACAGGTCATACAGGCAGTTCCCTTACAAGGGAGAAACAGCTGGGTCACTGATTATGCTGGGTGCGTTGAAAGCTTGTTCTGAGGAAACGTGCTCTTTTCTCCGTCTGAAGGCTCAGGTGGACACACGGTTCAGATCTCCTTATTCATTCCACATATCAGGGCCCAAAAATGTGAACTCTGTGTTGCTGCACTCCCCGTCCTCATCCCGCTCCCCGCACACGCAGATTGCCCTTTTTTGGCTTCTCGTAGAGCAGATTACATAGAGGAACATCACTTCCCAAGATGAAGGGGGAAAACCCCCGTTAGACTTACTTGTAACGGTATTTCCATGAATCTTACAGGACAGCATCTATATTCCCACCCTATGCTTTATTCACTGGTCTCCTTATTTAACCTGGTGGTGGTGTTTTAGTGAGATTCTGTGATTCCTCTGCCGAGTACACTTTTGGTGGAGGTTTATTGATCTTCAAACAACTGAAGGTCAGAGGAGAGGGAGGGGCCTTTTAAATTGTGTCTGGTTTGAGTTTCCTGTAGAAGGCAGAGCCAATTATCTCTCAAGTAGCTGTCCTGGAAGATTCTTGGAAATACCGTTACCGGTAAGTAACGTTTTTTTTTTACTGCACTGGACTGTACTGGAACGCTGTAAAAAGCATCAAAAACGCAATGGAATGCTCCTAAACTGGAACACACAATTCCTTGTTTAAGGTTAAGAAAAAAGAGTGAGAAAAATGCACTGGACTACATAAAAAATGCACCAAAAACGCATCTGGAATACATCAAAAAACGGGTCAAATACATGCATGCAGAAAAGCATCTGAAACGCATCCAGACTGCGTTTCTATGGTGTGAACTGGCCCGTGTACACACAAAAGCTAGGATCTGATACAGATGCTTATATTAAGAAGTTTGTCACATCTGTATGCAGAAATATAGTATATAATTATATTGTTCAGTGGCGGAACCTTTAGGGCCCAGTGCAAGAAACCATGATGGGCCCCCCTGCCCCCCCCCTTCCATCTGAGCCCTGGGGTTCCAATTTTGGGAGGGTATCCATGGACATCCTACCAGAACCCTGCCTCCCGCGTGTCCCCTGGGATGTGCATCCAGCGCAATCACATCGGTCCTTTACCATGGGATCAGCTGATCACATGTAAACAGCTGTGTCTGTGTGAGGAAAGGACTGCCATTAACTGTCAAAAATGTCAGTAAATTGTTTACACTGATAATCAGTGCCCCAATCATCAGTGTCACCTATCAGTGCTCATAAAGTCACCTATTAGTGCCCATCAATTCTGCCTATCAGCACCACCTATCAGTGCTCATCAATGCTGCCTAACAGCATCCATCAGTGCCACCTATCAGTGCTCTTCAATGCTGTAAATCAATATAAAATATGAATATAAAATATGGTGCGCTTCTCAAACTATCCCCATCTGTTGGAGTGGTGCTTATATATAAAATCCTAAACCATAAAAATACCCTGATATCATAATCAGTAAAGTGAATAAGTACAAATAAATAATCAATCAATAAAGTGAATAAATGCAAAAAAAAATGCATCAAAAAACATATACCCTGATATCACAATCAGTAAAGTGAATAGGTGCAAATAAATATATCAATCAATAAAGTGAATAAATGCAAATAGATGCATCTTATCAGGACTCATCACTGTCGTCTGCCTTCTCAGCAAGGGTCTGAGCTGACAGCGTCTATTTCATGGAACAGCACAGAGCCGGCATTCACAGTTCTATCTCCCCCTCCGTCCTCTCTTGCACGGGATAAGAGAGGACACAGCCGATCAGCTCCCCCCCCTCCTGTGTGCATTCTATGCATTAAAATAAAAAGCCTTCTGTGTGTAGCAGCCCCCCCCAGCACCCCCTAATACTTACCTGAGGTCCCTCTCTGTCCAGCGATGTCCACGAGTCCCTCGGCCGTCCGGAACTCTCCCCCCTCATTGGCTGAGACACAGCAGCAGCGTCATTGGCTTTGTGGCTGTCAATCAATGTCAGTTAGCCAATCGGAGGGGGGGGCGATCGGCAGCTCCGTGTCTGAATGGGCACACAGAGCTGTGACTCTGCTCGGGTGCCCCCATAGCAAGCTGCTTGCTGTGGGGGCACTCGACAGGAGGGAGGGGCCAGGAGCAGAAGAGAGGGACCCAAGAAGAGAAGGATCCAGGCTGCTCTGTGCAAAACCACTGCACAGAGGAGGTAAGTATAACATGTTTGTTATTTTTTCTTAAAACAAGCCTTTACAATCACTTTAAGAGTTCATCCACCACCAAAGAAAAAGAGAAAGAGTATATGTAATATTAAGCAACTGGATTAACCAAAGGCAGGGGAAGGGTGCTCCAAGATTGGACGGCGGCTGGAAACAGGGAGAGTAAAGCCAAGCCTAAACTCCAGCTTTGAAAAACATTAAACATTTCATCTTAAATTATTCAAAGTGCATGGCACTGCAGGCTTAATAACACATAAATCTGCACGCATTTTCAATGCATATGGTAAGAATGAATCATTAGGCTTCAATTATTATAATTCTGCAAGTTTATGTAAGATTTATATATTACACCTATATATTCTCTTGTTTAGTTTGTAAAAGGATGACTCATGGAGCTAAGAGAGAGGGACAATGATGTCTAAAGCCTCGTACAGTGATCTGTTGTTCTATTGTGTTCTGACAGGGGAATACCCCCGCCGCCAGAACACTCCGGTCAGCGATCTGAGAACGTGGCTGAGAACGCTGATCGGGAGCCAATTGGCAGACCTTTTCCAGTCATGCCCCTTCAACAGAAGCCGGCTGAACAGCTGGTATCTGTCGGACTGACTCCAGTACACACGGGCCAAATGTTGGTTTCTATTAAACCAGCCGATGCCGCCCGATACTTTGGCCCATGTGTACTAGGCTTTACACTTGCTCCCATGTGAACCTTCTGAACTCAGTGTTAACGTATGCTGTCTTCCAGTTTTAGGTAATCATAACAGTATCAAACACAGAGCTTGTGGTAGATTACCATGCTTCCTCCTGTGATGTAATACTTTTACGCATACACAGCATGTAATATAAGCATGAAGTCAGGAAGAATAATAACTGTCAGGCATCTGGTGATCTCCCACCTTTAACTCCCAGGCTTTTGATGAGGACATACCTCTAATTCTCAGGACCTAGGGCCCTGGTGCCTAACCTTGGGTCCGAGGGCAGCATGCGGCCCTTCCTCACTTTTTGTTTGTCCATTGGCCTCTAGCAGACAGCAGCAGGAGCAATAATTTGTAAATGGACAGAAATGGCATTATTCCTAGTAGAGGTAGGTAGGTCCGCACTTAGGACAGTATGAGAGCTGCTGCCTATCCCTAATTGGTACCCCAGGGGGTCCAATTATTGAATAAGTAAATGATATGAGAATAAAAACGGCGCTGCCCTCTAATTTAATAAGTGCTATAAACTGGTGTGGTAAGTGAATCCTAGTAATTAAATTAGCTGTCAATGGTGCAATCTACACCAGATATTCAGAGATGTAATTTAATTACTAGGATTCACTTACCACACCAGTTTATAGCACTTATTAAATTAGAGGGCAGCGCCGTTTTTATTCTCATATCATTTAATTATTCCTAGTAGGTTTAAGGTGTGGGTTTCCCGCTACTATGAGTTCACGGTGGATTTGAAATTTATGGTCATGAATTGCCAGAGCAAATTCTTTGTAACCACAATGCACTGATTGACCTTTGAACCTAGGTCAGATGGTTTAGAAGTGCCAATAAGGAGGCTTTTGGATAAGCCAGTCCCATCACTGAGGTCAAAGCAGCCATATAGACAATGTACTTTAACTGTAATAGGGAAAGCATAGAGAGTGCTTATGACAAAGTGCACAGGGAAAGATTAGTGTAGGGCTTGTATGCACTGGCAGGTCTGTTAAAGTAGATGTAAACCCCTACTGAATGTCATGTATGTAGAAAAATGCAGTGTATAATTAGGTGCTGTTTTTTTTCATCCTTTGTTACTGTCACATACAGACAGTGGAGATGCCAGAGGGTCAAGCAGGAGAGAAGTCAGACAAGCCAAGGCCGGATGCAGGCGGGTGACAGGGATGGTCGGAAGCAAGCCGGGATCGGATGCAGGGGGATAACAAGGATGCTTTAGAAGCAAGTCGGGTAAGTATAGGAACAGGCTTTCAAGGATCAAGACACACGTAACGCTGTAGAAAAGACAGCAAGATCTCAGTGTGAAGGTCTGGTTTAAATAGACTGTCTGGTGCTATTTGGCACGCGCGGACGCGGAACAGCAAGCTCAGGATGCCTGTTACTGGCAGGATCTTCCTGACATTGCCCCCCCCCAAGGGGCAGCCTTCGGATGCCCAACCGGGCCCATTTCTCAGGGTGGGATCTCTTAAAGGATTGAATTAAGCTTTTAGCATGAATGTTCTCCTCAGGCTCCCAAGAGTTCTCTTCCGGACCATACCCTTTCCACTTAATCAGAAATGGGGCTTGATTATTCCTCTTCCTGCAATCCAAGATGGCTTCAATTTCGAATTCTTCCTCTTCGTCCACTATTACAGGATCCGGGGGATTCAAATTCCGGTCAGGAAAAGGGTTGGAGATGAAAGGTTTCAGCTGGGAAACGTGAAAGACAGGATAAATCCTGAGTGAATCCGGCAGTTCCAACTCATAAGCTACCTCATTGACTTTCCTTTTTACAGGAAAGGGACCCAAGAATTTAGGACCCAACTTCCTGGATGGAAAAGTCAACTTTAGGTTTACAGTGGACAACCATACAAGGCTTTGGACAAACAAAAGGAAGCATAAGTGGGACTTTAAATGAAACATGCACTCCAGGAGACAACACCACAAACATGAACATGGCTGGTACCAGAAAAAATATAGAGCAGAACCAAAAACGTTAAGTAAAAGCATCACATGACATAAATTGGCATTGAATGGTTTAATGGTATACGATTATTACAAAAGTAGAAATTGTAATATGATCCATATTGGTACTATAGAAGCCCAGATCTATGAAAACCAAATCTTGCATTATACATAAAATGTAACAGGAATACAGTGTAAAAACGAAATTGGTTTATATTATAAACATTGTAAAAAACAGTTTCATAGACAGCAGGTCACCATAACAATCCATTGTAATCTCAGTTGATAGGTAAGATCCAATTAGATGAAAAATAGGAATAAAATCTGCTGCAATTTTAGACAAAAGGGGGGCAAATGTTGGCTCATATTCCCATAGTAAAATAACCTAGTTGGTTCATGCCATACATAATGTAGATAGCCAAATTCACTGTAGTGTGTCTCCATGGTAAATTATTATAGTCATAGTTGATTGGTATAGTCCAATTGGTATATGTAGTAGCAAAATGATAAAAATATGGTATAAGCGTGGGGGCATCTATTGGCTCGACGCGTTTCGTGGCGAACGCCACTCTTCAGTTTTCATTTAAAGTCCCACTTATGCTTCCTTTTGTTTGTCCAAATCATTGGGGATGGAGGCGCTTGGCTCTACACACCTCGCTCCTCATTTAAAGTCCCACCCTCCTTTTCAGTTTTCTAACCATACAAGGCTACCGGGTTCAAGTACCAATTCTCCTCATTTCTTCCTGTTGAAGGCTTTTGGGACTTCGTCATGGTTTCCTGTAATAATTGGTTGTTGGAGTAAAAAAATTGTATTGTTTCCTGGACAGCTGGTACGGAACATTCAGGAATGGAATTGGGCAAAAAGGATGGGTGAAAACCGTAGTTAGCAAAAAGCGGACTTTGTTTCGTGGCAGAGTGGATGGAATTATTGTAGGCAAATTCAGCCAAAGGAAGCAGAGTGAACCAGTCATCCTGAGAGAAGGAGGAAAAACAGCGAAGATATTGCTTGAGGGTTTGGTTAGTCCTCTCAGTTTGACCATTCTTCTGGGGATGATAGGCAGTGGAAAACGATAGATCAATACCTAGGGCTTTACACAGAGCTCTCCAGAATCGAGAAGTAAATTGTACTCCCCGATTAGAAACAATATTAACCGAGATTCCATGGAGTTTAATTACTCTGATGACGTGAGCCATTTTAGATAATCGGTCTACCACCACAAAGATGGCAGTGTGCCCCTCTGACAGAGGCAACTCAACAATAAAATCTACGGACAACATCTTCCATGGCCTGTCTGGAATGGGCAGAGGTTTCAGTAATCCCCAGGCCCTGGTTCTACTGGTTTTATTCTGAGCACAGGTGGTACAGGACTCCATGTATCTCTTGCAGTCTTGAAGTACTCGGGGCCACCAGGAAGTGCGCTGCACAAGATCAACAGTCTTGGTGACAACAAAATGTCCTGCCAGTGCATGGTCGTGACAAAGTTCTAGAATTGTGACCCATAGGCCTTCAGGTACAAAGATTTTGCTTCCGAACCAAAACAGTCCATCCTTAGGTTGTAGTTCTGTTCCTATGGCAGGTGCCGACCCTACTGAGTCTTGCTTGATCCACGAGAGCAGGTCTTCCTGTAACAGGAGAAAATTTCCCGGGGAAAGAATAGTGTCTGGAGGAGAGGTTTCTTTGGACTTATGGAACATCCTAGACAGAGTGTCAGGTTTTATGTTCTTAGAGCCTGGCCGATAGGTAACGTGGAAGGAAAACCTGGAAAAAAACAGTGTCCACCTGGCTTGTCGTGGTCTCAACCTCTTTGCAGATTTCAGGTATTCCAGGTTTTTGTGATCTGTGTAGATCAGAATAGGATGAGCAGCTCCTTCCAAGAGGTATCACCATTATTCAAGAGCGGATTTTATGGCCAGTAGTTCCCGATCTCCTACATCGTAATTTTTTTCTGCAGTTGATAATTTGCGAGAAAAGAAGGCTACTGGGTATAACAAAGCTTTGGTCCCTTGTCATTGGGAAAGAACCGCTCCAACAGCAATTTTCAAAGGTGTCTACTTTCAGAACAAATGGTAGGGAGGGATCAGGGTATTTCAGAACAGCAGCGAAAGTAAACAGTCTTTTGAGGGACTCAAACGCAGTTTGAGCTTCTGGGGACCAATGAAAGCGAACTCCTTGTTTGGTTAACTGAGTGATGGGGCAAATGATGGCTGAGAACCCTTTAATAAATTTCCTATAGAAATTGGCGAACCCAACGAAACATTGGACTCCTTTCTTGTCAGTAGGGGCTGGTCAGTCAAGGATTGCAGCAATCTTATGGGGATCCATTTTGATCCCTTCCACAGAAATGATTAGTCCCAAAAATGGAAAACTCTCTCGCTCAAACTCGCATTTTTCAGCCTTAGCGTACAAGCCATGTTGCTGGAGCCGGGCTAAGACACATCTGACGTGTTTGCGGTGAGAGTCCAGAGATGAAGAGAAGATGAGGATGTCATCTAAGTAGACTATGACAAACAAATCCAAGTAGTCCTGGAAGACATCATTTATGAAATACTGAAAAGTAGCGGGGGCATTGCACAATCCAAAAGGCATTACCTTGTACTCAAAGTGCCCAAAGCGAGTGCGAAAAGCTGTCTTCCACTCATCCCCTTTTCTGATACGGACCATGTTATAAGCCCCTCGGAGATCTAATTTGGTGAAAATAGTAGCAGTCTCCAGTCTCTGGAAAAACTCTGGTACCAAGGGGAGAGGGTAACGATTTTTAACAGTAATTTTATTAAGTTCACGATAGTCTATGCAAGGGTGAAGAGAGTGATCTTTTTTTTCACAAAAAAGATGCCTGCACCTGCTGGGGATGTATAAGGCTGAATGGAACTTTTTTTAGGTTTTCATCAATGTACACTTTCAGTGTCCCTTGCTCCAGCTCAGTCAAAGGGAAAATCCTGCCAAGGAACTTCAGCTCCGGGAAGGAGCTCAATGAGGCAGTCATAAGCCTGATGAGGAGGATAGGTTTCTGCTCCCTTTTTACTAAATACATCTAAGAAGTCATGGTAGGCCTCGGGGACCGACTGGCGTAGCTCAGAATCAGAGTTCAAACATAACAGAGGAGGGGATTCACAGGAGCTCTTCAGAATGTAGAACTGTTGGCAGTACGGAGAGAGGAACGTGACTTCTCCGGTGACCCAGTTTATGGCACGGTCATGGGCTTGTAGCCACGGCATACCAAGGATAGCAGAGAACAATGGTGAAAAAATAATGTCCAGGCGAAGCAGTTCTTGGTGCAGGTTGGAGATGGTGACTGGAAGGAGATCAGTTTCTTGTATGACTGGCCCAGATTTTATCGCAGACCCATCAGGCAGGTGAATAGAAATTCCTTGGGCCTTGTATAGCAGAGGGATCTGGTGTTTGGCTGCAAAAGATGAATCCATAAAGCAGCTACAAGCCCCGGAGTCAATGGTAGTGGGAACTTGTAAAGTCCTTCCTGGGAGCTGCAACGAGATAGAGAGAGTAAGGTGAGAGGAATTCTTAGGCCAAGTAGTCGCATCATCAGAAGAGACAGACAGGCACTTAGTAGGACAGTTCCTGACATAGTGCCCAGGTTCCCCGCAGTACAGAAACAGGTTATTTGCCTGGCGACGTTGGTGTTCCTCCATTGTGAGAGAAGGGATGAAGGACTCCAAGCTGCATGGGTTCAGAGGTATCAGGTGTGGAGGCTGGACTAGAGGTTGGTGCCGGATGGGTGTAGTTGGGGACTCTAGGCAACATCCAGGTAGGGTGAGTGGACCCAACACCTCTTTCTGCTCTTCGCTCTCTCAACCGTCGATCAATTTGTATAGCGAGGTTGACTAAGGCATCCAGGGTCTGAGGAATTCCCATTCGAGCTAGTTCATCTTTTAAGGGGTCAGAGAGCCCCATGCAGAACTGGTAGCGGAGGGCAGCATCATTCCAGTCTGTATCTGCACTCAATCGGTGGAATTCCGCGACGTAGTCCTCTACTTCCCTACGCTCTTGTTGAAGGGTATGCAGGGCAACTTCGGCGGTTGCGGAGAGCTGTGGGTCCTCGTAGAGTTGGGCCATAGTATCAAAAAATGTAGTCAAATTAGTTAGTACCTCGGCTTTCTGTTCCAGAAGGCGGTGGGCCCTTGTTTGTGGGTCACCCAGAAGTAAAGAATCCATGAAGCCCACTTTAGTGGCTTCAAGCGAAAAGGTGCGAGTTTGGAGGGCAAAGTATAGTCCGCTTGAGTTCTGGAACGCCCTGAATTTACTTTGTTCCCAGGAAAACTTTTCTGGAGTGGGAACTCTTGGCTCGGGAGGCAGCATAACTACTGTGGGAGAAGTAATGCAGGTAGCAGAAGTAGACGGGTGAGAAGGCCCCTGAGTTGCAGCGGGAAAAGAAAGTACTTGTACCCGTTCTTCCAGATGTGTATATCCTTCCTGGAGACTTTTAACAGCCTGGGTAAGGCCTGCCAGGTGCATACAAAGTTCCTCCATAGGAGAGGCTCCCTGCTTGGGCTCGGTCATGGCTGTTTGTTACTGTCACATACCTAGTGGACGAGCCTGACCTGCAGGGGATGGCCTCTCTTGCGGCTCTGACTCAAGGGCCCTGGTAGGGTGAAGAGGAAGCACAGGAGTCAAGAGTGGCACGAGTACCTTGCAGGATCAACAGCAGGAGATGGGACTGGAACTCAGGAAGCACTGTGCAGAGGGACCTCAGACTGAGCCGGGAGGTAGACAGGAACCTGGAAGGAGCTGGATCGGCAGGCAGGTGCAGCAGACTGGAGCCAGACAGCAGACTGGAACTGGACAGCAGACTGGAACTGGTCAGCAGACTGGAACTGGTCAGCAGACAGGAACTGGTCAGTGGACTGGAACCGGACAGCAGACTGGAACCTGAAACCAGGATACTGAGACTGGAGGGTCAGACAAGCCGGGTCGGTAGTCAGGCAGACAGTGGAGGTGCCAGAGGGTCAAGCAGGAGAGAAGTCAGACAAGCCAAGGTCGGATGCAGGCGGATGACAGGGATGGCCGGAACCAAGCCAGGATCGAATGCTTTAGAAGCAAGCCGGGTAAGTACAGGAACAGGTTTTCAAGGAACAAGACACAAATAACGCTGTAGAACAGACAGCAAGATCTCAGTGTGAAGGTCTGGTTTAAATAGCCCGCCTGGTGCTAATGGGCGCACGTTCGCGCATGCACATGCGCATAGGCGCGCGCGGACGCACAACGGCAAGCTCAGGATGCCTTTTACTGGCAGGATCTTCCTGACTGTTACATCTCAGTGCAGTGCTGCTGATGTCTTGCAGCCTCTTTACAGTCTTTTGCTGTCCACATTTATTGCCACGATAACATGCTGCATGTGTTTTTTTCACAAGGCATATTTCTTAGTTGTTCCTGGCTGCATTCATTTTTTCATATGCCTGTTTTTAATTGATATCAACAGTGGAATATATGCCTGGGCAATGTGCATCAGCACTGCAGGTTATAGTTTTCTCTTTTAGCGAGCCTGCTACAGGGTGATTTACATTAGGGTGCACCGCATGGTACCGGAAGTGACGTCAGACCCTGACCGGAAGTGACAAGGCGGAAGTCACCGCATGTTGGCCGGGTAAGATGCTGAGTGCTTGGCCATGAGTCGAGGGTGCTGACGATCACAAGGGGAACAGTGTTTTCTGATATGCCTTTATTTATTGATGTTTGTAAGTAGGTTTCACACATTTTATCCAGGAATCCAACTCTTTCTGAAATTGCAATTCTATAATGCAATTTAGTATTTTGAGAAAATACCTATAGGCCACTGATTTTGGAATGTTTCTCACCATTCTTCGGCTAATAATCCACGCTTACATGCTAGAGGAGATTTTCTTTTTTTTTTTTGCTAGAATGCAAACAATTATAATTTAGTTCATTGCAATAGTAGGTGCACATAAAAATGAAATTATGATTTACACTGATTTCCCAGCATTCGCAAATGGTTTGTAGCCAATTAAGACTTCAAGAACTTTATTTGAGTTAGTGGATATTTTTTTAGAGACTCCAAAGGAGTTCAAATTTCTTTGATACATTTAGTTGCATGAATAATTCAACCACTTCATTTTTTTAGTCTCTACTCTACTACCTTCCGAACCGCATGTTGTTTCCTTTTGTTTTTCTTATTTTTATTGCAAAATCTATAATGAAAATAAAACAGTAATGAAGTCAGTATTGTGGAATGTGATAGACTGAGCCAAAGGAATTGAAAAAATAAAAAATATGGTCACAACTATCTAGTCAGTAGAAAACTTCCTTTGTATATTTTTTTACAGTGTATGTAAATGCTCCTCCTAAGAAAAATTATTATATAAGTAAAACCAACAATACCCAGACAATGCTTTTGTTGTGGCATTCTTACTTCATGTTGTGCATTATGCCAGCAGACATTTTCACATTTAAGGCTGCAATACAGAAATGATAATCATTTCATAAAGCAGTCCCTTGACAGGCCTTTTCTTCAGAAATTGTCCTTCTTTTATGATTTATAGAGCTATACTTTACTAAATGAATTTTCAACAAAAAGTGTTTGAATGTTCATGTGACATATTTACAAGTCTCTGGTGTATCAAGGTACTTTAGCTGTGCTATGTTTAGACCCCTTTCACACTGAGGCGCTGAAAAAACTGCCCATAAAACATCGGGCGATTTTGCAGCATTAGCGGTGTGCTTTTTTTTATGGTCACATGACTAAAAAGAACCACTTTGCGGTGCTTTTGAAGCACTTTTCGTGTGTTTTTCAGGCTCTTTTGAAGTGCTTTCCATTCATTTCAATAAAGAGGGGCGTTTTTGAAGCGCTTTTTTAATCGCTCCAAACATGCTCCAAATATGCTGCTTGCGGGACTTTTTTCACCGCCCCAGTGTGAAAGCATCCATTTAAATGAATGGGAAGCCGTTTTTGTGAGCTTTCCAGGCACTTTTTTTAGCGCAAAAGCGCCTGATATGTGCCAACTTAAAGGGGCATTATTTACCACATTTGTAAATGGCATCAATGTAGAAAGGTATGAACACACTCTGATAAATTTTCATAGTTTTTTAATGCACACTCCCTTGAAGAAAAATATATCTAATACTCTTTACAAATATATAAAACCTCTTATTTATTTATATTTATTTTGTTTAACAATTCTTCACTCATTTTCCCATTAAAGGCTAAATTGACCTTTTTAACCATGTAACACCCTTATTTAGCATGTAACATGTAACCCTTATTTAGCATGTAACATGGTGCAAATGCCTCCCCTCCTACCCTTGTCTAAGCCCACGGACCAGAATAAATTGTAGGCAGCCATTAAGCATGTCTCACCTGCTAGATACTGGCCGCTATAATATTACTGATCTTCTGCTCTGTTGGAAGAATGCCTCCCATCATCCATATGGAACAGATGCAAGCAGCACAGGAAGTTAGAGTCGCGCAAGATGCAAAACCTCCAATCAATTATATTATTTAAAAATCTGGGAGACTGGATTCTCCTGTAGGTTTATCAGACACCTACTTGTCCCAATTCATCCTCAATTTCTCTACCAGTTGAGTTCCTCCCCTTCAGTCTGTACATCTCTCCCAGGACATTCACAAAGGTCTTACTGTCTGCAATAGCGACGGTAAAAATTTAGTAGGACTGGGGATACCAGTTCCTGTATAAATCTTTCCCATTCATGGGTTACTTGATCAGATACAGTGAAGATCCTAAAATTTATTACATCTCCATATGTCCCCTGTCTGGGCTCCTCAGTTCTTCGGATCCCCTTACTCCCCAATTACCTATAAAAATATCATAAATCATATCAATGTGTGACACAGCTTGACATGCTTTAACGCCAGCTCCAGATCAAACGACTAAACTCCCAGAGCACTCTCAGGGTCCCATACACTGTCAATACTGTTATACCGGGGTATCACCCCCATGTGCCTTGAATGTGGTGCTAACTAAGAAAACTTGATTTGTTGACCTTTTTTTTGTAACCTTGTCTGTATATTTTTTTTTCTTTTTGCTTGACTTTGGTAATGTACCTATGCTGGATGTGTTATATGTTGTACACACTTTATATGGAAAAAATAAAGAATTAAAAAAAAAAAATTCAGTAGAACTTACACGAGGGAATTTCCATCCTCTGATAGAGAATTTCTCTCAGATGGAACATTATCACATCAGACCCCAGCTAGAAAGGTTGGGGGACTAATTTCAAAGACCAGGCTGCTTAAGGTCATGGGATGTTAAGCTTATGGGGAAGAGTATTGAATTTCTTAAACCGAGTAGTGTTCAAAGCACATCTGTCATTCACTCCTTTTAGCAAGTGGAGCAAGATTTGTACTGTGCCTAGGCAGCAGTGGAAGGGTAGAATTCTTAGGCTGTCAGTGGAGCTTCCTGTATCAATAATTGTAAATGTACTATTTTGGTTTAGGAGGCTCTAGTGTCTCTCTCTCCTACTCTTAAGCATTGAATCACCACTGCCCCTTCCAGTGGTGACGAATTCGCTCTCTCATGGACAGTTTTGCCATCCAGCTCCAAGAGACTACTTTTTATGGCATGGAAGTTGAGAGGCACTGGCTACCAAGTCAAGTATGGTGCAGGTAGTGCCTACCTTGTGTCAAACCAGAGAGGTTTTCATGAATAAGATTTACCTAAGAATATGGGAAAATGTTGCAGATCTCACACAGCAAAAGCCTGGAGTCCTTTGTCACCTAAACCAGCCAAGGTTCCTCAGTTCTTACAACTGGGGCTGAACAGGGGCCTAGGTTCAAATATGTTTAAAGCTCAAAGTTCAGCTTTGTCTGCACTTGCAGGGGTTTAAGGGGTCCTCAGTGATGCAATTCTTAAAAGGCTTGCATGAAGTTATAGGCCTCCCAGGAAACCATTGTTCCCTATGTGGAACTTGCTTATGGTCCCCATTTCTATCAAAGACTCATTCCTATCCTACAGAATTGATTACACTCTGCAAACCCTAAAGACCGTATTTCTGGTTGCTACAACCTCTGTGAAGAAGGATGTCAGAACTGCAGGCTTTGCACTCAAGGAGCCTCACTTAACATTATACCTGGACAGAACAGAATAGTCCTAAAACTCCAGAATGCTTTTATCCATGGGGTGTCTTTCTCCTTCCAATTTAACCAGGAAGTCAATTTCCTGTCTTTCTTGGTTGAGTGGGGGAAACACATCTCCTGTAGGTTGAGCTAACGCTGGTGATCTGCTTGGCAGCTACCCTTTCATTCAGGAAAGCTGAAATATGTACTTGGTTGCAGCATGGCTTAAGGCTGTGTCAGTCAAATAAAGAGCCTACTCTTCAAGGCCTTCCTGTTTTGGAGGTCTTAAGAGCACATTTAACTAGGGCAGTGCCAGCTCTGTGGACAGCTCAGCACTGAGTGTCTCCTAAGGTTATTTGCAAGTCAGCAATATGGTTCTCCCAGGACACCTTCATTACACTTTTATAGGTGAACCCGGCTCGCAACAGTAAAATTTGGAAAAATTCATGGTGCATACTTGCACTACTGATGATTACAAAATTTTTCTTGCACCCTCCCGTATGGCGAGTTAGTCCCCATATGTATGCTGCCATGATGCACCAGGAAAACGAAAAATTGTATACTCACCTTTCCGTAATTTTCCTTTCCTGGTGCATCTTCATGGCAGTATACAGATACCCACACAAATGGTGAGAGTTACAGAGAATGCTGTGAGCCGGGTCTGTCTTTGATTTATAGTTAACCAGTCCTATCAGGTTGTGGGGGCGGCGTCACAACCCATATGTATGCTGCCATGAAGATGCACCAGGAAAGGAATATTACGGAAAGCTGAGTATACAATTTTCCATTTTTAAGTCGAGTACTGCGCCATGAAGCCTCTTCTTTCTATTTTATAACATATCCCATGGATGGAGTTTATCTTGTGAAAGGCTCAGTGAGGAATATCGCAGCAGTGGAGAGCTGCTAAAGGAGGAAGGATCCCGCTATCGGAAGAGCCTGTGGATATATGGTCTTCGGCCAAGTGATCCCTCCTGTGTCTGTCTGTCTGATCTCTATAATTTGAGATCCATCAAATCTACATACTTATTAACGGAATATTCAGGTTTTTTCATATGCAGCACTAGTTTCTTTATATATATATATATATATATATATATATATAAAATTCATATTTTTTGGGGGGGTTTAACGCAGATATTCTGCTATACATACTATACCATTATAATTGAAAGTGGAAGTAAAAGATCATCCCAAATTTTGGGTTGCCCCCAGAAAAGTAATAGAGGGGAAATCTTTCAATGGGGACACTAATTTTGGGGACCTGGTTGCACCCAAGGAATTTCTTTAATTTGCAGGGATTTCTTCTCACTTCCTGTTTGGCTATGGGACAGGAAGTGAAGGGAAATCCCCGCAATGGGACACAGATAGCAAAAAATAAAACCTGACAGGACCATCCCTTGCTCTATCCAAAATGAAAAAAACAGAGAATTGTTTCATACTTATATATACTTATACTAATTTACGTATATACTTATACTAATTTTCTTTTCCTGGTGCCTATCCATGGCAACATACCTGTGGCAAGCTCCGCCTTGGCTCCTCCCTCAGGACCAGTGAATATTATAAAAGAAAAGGATTAGTGCACTCCCAGCATTCTACATAATATAGCATACCGAGGGTAGGATTGTATGCTGCCATGGATAGGCACTAGGAAAAGAAAATTATGGTAAGTATGAAACAATTTTCTGTTTTCCTGGTGCCTCCATGGCAGAATACCTGTGACAAATAACTGAAATGGGTGGGATGATGCATAATAAAAGATTTATTTGAAATAATTTAAAATACATGCGCTAGTCACCCCCATACTTGAAAAGCCCTCACTGGACCCCACCAATCTCAACAACTTACGTCCCATCTCCTTACTCTCCTTCTCCTCCAAACTTCTTGAAAGACTGGTCTACAACCGACTAAGCAACCATCTGACCATGAATAAACTTCTTGATCCCCTTCAGTCCGGTTTTCGCCCTCAACACTCCACGGAAACTGCTCTCCTTAAACTCTCAAATGACCTACTAATGGCTAAAACCAGTGGACACTATTCTGTACTACTTCTCCTGGATCTATCTGCTGCCTTTGACACAGTGGACCATCCCCTCCTCCTCAAAAAACTCCACTCCTTTGGTCTCCGTGACTGTACTCTTCGCTGGTTCTCATCCTACCTATCCCACCGCTCCTTCAGTGTCGCTTACAACTCTACTTCCTCCTCTCCTCTTCCTTTCTCTGTTGGGGTCCCCCAAGGTTCTGTTCTTGGACCTCTCCTTTTCTCAATCTACACCACCTCCTTGGGTCAGTTGATTGCCTCCCACGGCTTTAAATATCATCTCTACGCTGATGACACCCAAATCTATCTCTCCACCCCCCAGCTCTCTCCATCTGTCTCCTCACCCATTACCTACTTACTAGCAGACATATCAGCCTGGAGGTCACATCACTTCCTCAAACTCAACCTATTCAAAACCGAGCTCATGATATTTCCTCCCTCAGGTGCCACTTCCTCTGATTTCTCTGTCAATATCAACGGCTCAACTATCAACCCATCCCCCCACGCCAAGGTCCTAGGTGTAATCCTGGACTCTGAACTAACCTTTTGACCCCACATTCTATCACTATTCAAAACTTGCCGCCTCAATCTCCGCAACATCTTCAAGATACGCCCCTTCCTAACCCTTGTCACCACAAAGCTTCTAATCCACTCCCTGGTCATCTCCCGCCTCGACTCCTGCAACTCCCTCCTCATTGGTTTACCTCTAAATAGGCTATCCCCACTTTAGTCCATCATGAACGCTGCTGCCAGGCTCATCCACCTCACAAATCGCTCAGCGTCTGCTACACCCCTTTGCCAATCCCTCCATTGGCTGCCACTCAGTCACCGAATTGAATTCAAGATACTAACTATAACTTACAAAGCCATCCACAACCTGGCCCCCAGCTACATCTCTAACCTAGTCACAAAATACCAACCTAATCGTTCTCTTCGCTCCTCCCAAGACCTCCTGCTCTCAAACTCCCTTGTCACCTCATCCCATGCTCGCCTTCAGGACTTCTCCAGAGCCTCTCCCATCCGCTGGAATGCTCTACCCCAATCCGTCCGATTTTCTCTTTATTCATCCACTTTCAGACGGTCCCTGAAAACTCATCTCTTCAGAGAAGCCTATCTGGCCCCCACCTAACAACTGTACATTTTATCTTCTCAATCAGCACATCACCCACAGTTAATACCTCTTGTATATCTTGACCTTCCCTCTTAGATTTTAAGCTCTAAGGAGCAGGGCCCTCTGATTCCTACTGTATTAAAGTGTATTGTATTTGTACTGTCTACCCTCAAATTGTAAAGCGCTACGTAAACTGTTGGCTCAATATAAATCCTGTATAATAATAATAATAATAAAAATAGGCAAATGCTGGCCTGATAGCCCGTCTGCCAGTTTCTACAGATGAGAAAGCTGGCGGGTCTACTCTGTAACGTCTCGTAAATGCATGTTGGGATGACCATGATGCTACCCTTTAGATTGTTTTGATGGATACGTTTGCTCTGGCTGTCCAAGAAGCAGAAAACAACTGGGTGGCATACAGCCCAACTGAAGAGGGGGTTCCAGTCCCCTATCCCTGTACACCTTAACCAACTTGATTATCCATGAAACTATCGTACTAGATCTGCAAACTATGGCTCCCCAGCTGCCGCAGAAACACATGTCCCATGAGGTATTGTAAAGCTCTGATATTCACAGACATGACTAGGCATGATTGATACCCTGTTTCCCCGAAAATAAGACCTAGCATGATTGTTGGTGATGGCTGCAATATAAGCCCTACCCCCCAAATAAGCCCTAGTTAAAGTCCTTGTAGGTCTTATTTTCAGGGTAGGGCTTATTTTCGGGTAAACAGGGTAGGGCTTATCTTGAGGGTAGGGGTTATATTGCAGCCATCACTGACAATCACGCTAGGTCTTATTTTCGGGGAAACAGGGTAATGCAGTTTCAGAATGGCTGGAGGGCCCCAGATGATGCTTCTTTGCCTCTGTCTTTTTTTTGAAGTATTACAAATAGGTTAGATGAAAGCCTGAAGGGCTTGATGATAGTGTCTTAGTACCGAAGTAATATTGTCTTCGTGAAGAAGCTCAAAGTTGGGTCTGAAAAGATTGGCAGGGCCCAAGGCTCGGAGCTAGTTAAGAGAGAGGTGAACTTAGGGATGAATCCATGTGCCGTTCTAAGTTCCACTCTATCCGAGTACAAAAAACAATATTATTGTCTTCTGATCCCAGAGCCTGAAGTTCTGATACTCCCCAACCCGATGCCATCGCCAGAAAGAAAAATAGTTTCCAAGTGAATTCCACAAGGATGCTGAATCAGATGGGGCATAATGCTGTTTGGATAAGGGCTCCAGAGTAATAGAGAGATCCCAAGTGGGAAAAATTTGTTTTAATGGATGGGCTTATCTTCTTGACTGTCTTGAAGAATTTGATTAATAAAGGATCTTCGGGCCATCTTTTGTTGTCACAGCAGAGATTGCCACCAGCTATACCTTTTTAAGTTGCTAAATCCTAATCAAGGTCTGCTTGCAGGAAGTCAAGCAGTTGGGAGGAAGAGGGTACATTGGGATTGAAGTTTTGCCGTTCGCAAAAGATCTAAACTTATTCCAAACCTTGTCACACGTATTGTTCGTTGAAGGCTCCTGTGCTTTGAGCAGACTTGAAACAACTCTGGAGGAACATCCTAATGATTAAAGCCTCTGTTTTAACACTCTAATGTGAAGGTTCAATCTGTGAGCATTCTGAAGGATGTGATGCCTCGAGACGGAAAAAAAGGGTATCAGAGGAATATTTACTGGAGGTTGGACACTAAGAAACATTGCCCTAGGGAATCATGGGTCTCCCTGCAAATATGGTAGGACTGTTCTCACCGTTTATTGTTGATATTGCAAGTCTCGAGAGAATTTGAGGTAGGAGGCCAGAGGAGGTCTAAATTAGATTGCATGCTCAAGGACTTGACAGGGCATCTATTGCTTCTGCCCGAGGGTGGGGAAGATATGAAATAAAACTCTGAAGCTTGGTATTGCTTGCTGTAGCAAAAGCATGCAGTTCAGGAAAGGTCCATTGGCCCACAATCCAACTGAATAACTTTGGTTATAGGGACCATTTGTTGATATCCAGGAATCCTTGGGATAGGTGATCAGCGTATGTGTTTAAGTGGGCTGGAAGATAGACTACTCTTAGGTCCTTCAGATTCGCCTCTGCCCAAATGAAGATGGGTTCCACTTCCCTTAGTAAGGAACTGTTGTTGGTTCCACCTTGGTGATGTATGTATGATATTGCAGCTCTATTGTTTATCTGAATCAGAACTGATTTATCCCTGATCTGAGAGAGCAAATGCTGTCGATGCGAAATAAGCCGCCTGGATTTCCAGGATATTGCGATGATGTCTGCCGCATTGAACACCCATATCTCTTGAACCAACATCTGATTGCAATGCGCCTCCTAGCCTATTGCATTGGCATCTGTGGTAACTGTGGTCCAGAAGACATGCCTTAATGGACGTGGCTTTACAGGCATTTCCCTCTTTGTCCACTAGTGCAACCCCTGTGCATCAAACTTGTTTGATATATGGACTGGGATACATGGTTTACTCCATTGCTTCAGGGTATCCATGTGTCCATGGGACCATCTGGATAAAAAAAGACAAAAATCTCTATTAAGTTGAGTTAGCTCGAGGCTGTTATGTAGGACCATGTCCTCACTCTCCTTACTTTCTGAATGATCGCCCACACTTTCTGAGATGGCAGGAACACAGTTTCTTTTGCGGTGTTGAATAAGGAGCCTAAACTGGAGAAAAGATTACTCGTTTGATGATTTACCATTCAACCGTATCCTGATTGTGTAGGCCACAGCATCCACCTGTGTTCCACTAGCTGGGCTGGATCTTTTGATAAAAGGATGTTGTCTGGTTAGTGATAAGAACCAAGACACAGTTCCCATCCCAGTTATCCAGCTTGGATAGTGATCCGAGCCCTAGTGAGGGCTCTGAGGGAAGAGCAGGATCCGAAGGGGAGACTCTGGAATTGTAGATGGGCCTGGTCGACCAAAAATCTTAGATACTTCTGTAACAGTTGTAGTATCGGTGCGTGCAAGTAAGCATCCCTGAATCCCCGGGTACATCGAATTCTGCAGTTCTGGGGAATCAAGTCTGACTTTCCTCTTGTGTTATGCGGGAAATGGCTTTCTGTAACCTGTCCATGTTTTTGGTCCATGCCCACAGGGCTTTGGATACAAATAAGGCAATTGCTGACTTCCAGGCATTTACCCGCCATTTGGAAAGCTCCTTTAAGTTGGGGTCTACTCATCTGACTAAAGGATCCTCAACTGAGGCTGAATTATCGATTAGTGAGATGAACTTCTTTGTTATATGAATCACTGCCGCGTCTACCTCCGGTGGACCGTCTGGAATTGGAGAATCTTGTTCCGACTGTGGATAAAGTTTTCAAAGGCAATTGAAAGGAAAAAACATTATTTTTCTTTTTTCCTTTCCTCTTCAACAATGTCTCTGATATCATCCATCAGAGTAAGCCTATGCTTCCACTATTGCGATCTGAAAGTCGCACAATTTTGCCACGATTTTGATGCCACTTGAAACAATGCCTGTGTATTCTTGAGGTCTATGGACCTCAAGTCGCATCAAAGTGGGACCAAAGTAGTGCAGAGACTACTCTGAAGTCGCTGCGACTTGAAATCGCACAGATAAACGGTACTCATTGGAAATCATGGAGTACGACTTGTCAAGTCGCACTAGTGGAAACCGAGTTGAAAGGAGGAAACCTGCTTGTGACAGACCTAGTCGGAATAGAGGCTGTTGGAGAGGATTGAATGCAAGCCTCTTGCCTTTGGATTATGGGCCCTGGATTTTTAAGGGAACATTACTCTTTGTGAGGTGAATTAGAAATCCAGTCTGAACTGCATTAATCGGACTTAGTCGTGTGTATATATGTATATATTGTATGTTGTTTGATTCATACTGTTGGGACACATACTGTGAGGAGATGCTGGTGTCATCAACTCCAACTACCTGTCTTGTTCTCTGCTATAATGTGTTTAATGTAAATGAGTTTAGTCTGGCTTATCACAGGTTCTAAGGGTATTCCACACATTGTTGTTTGTTCTAATTATCCCTGTGTTTATGTTAATTAAATAAGCTGATCACATTGTCCTCTATACAATGTAGGAGATGGGACGACTCCTATTGGAGCTGCTGCTATTGTGAGAAAATGTCCTGTGGTTGTACTTCTGATAATTAACTCAGTCTGGGCAAAAGGTCATGTCTCAGTCATCTAGGCTGTATAAAGGATTAGTTAATTAGCTCATGTTAATTAGGTTAGGTTTTAGTCATTCTGCTGTGTATATATTTGTGTGAGATCTCAAATAAAGAGTCAGTCCATGTTAGCAACAAGCAAGTGTCGCCTTATTTTGTGCTCAGAGAGGTTGGAATATCTGATATCTGTATCCAGACTACAAGAAAGTGGTATACTGACGGAAGCGCTCAAGCGGAGTGTGGGACATTCCGTGACACTGCTTCTTTAGAAACCGGAAGTACATCTTTTGACTACTCAGATGTAGTGTTGGCTTTCTCCCAACCAATAGCTGGCTTTACAGGCTGGACATAGGGCTGCACTAGGAAAAAGTTGAAGTCTGAAGGCTGAGCTCTTCTGAGGTATCCTCAGATGGCCCCCATTATCCAGATGTCTAGGTGGGATACTTGCTGCGAGTTGAGAGGATTTTCTCGAGGATGGGCCAGGAAGAGTTAAAGCTGCAATGGAACTGCTGTTGCTCATTCCGCAATGTATCCGCTGCTCATCTTTTGAGTAGGACAGCTTACTTGTTAACCCTCTGACTCTCTGTCTGCTGCATAGACTCTAAAGCAGCTTTTGCAGACCAATTGGCTGGTAATGGAATGACCCCACATACTCGGCATTTAGGGATTTTAGAGTTGGTAAATGTGAAGAACTATGTCTTTTCACGAATAAACCCTCACCGCTTGCATGGTATCCTGATCTGGATGGTGTGCCCTGTTTGCGGCCTTCATTGGTTTGTTTGTCACCTTGATTTTTTCTTGAACTTCTTCTAACATACAAGGCTGAAATACATAAATGTACCAGCATAAGTGCTCCTTTTTTTTTTTTACTCACCTTGACTACTGTCCCTACCTTAAATGTGGGAGAGGGTCTTGTTCGGGTAACGTACTGCTTATTTTAGGCAACAGACAGAAAAAGCAGCTAGTGAAAGATAAAGGGGTTAGCGACTGGTATTTCAGCTGGAGCAAGGGAGCGGTATTCCTGAGTAAAGAAAAAAAATAATTACATTTGGGGTTGGCAAAAAACAGGGTCCCCTCCAGGGGCTCCCTGCATAGGCAACCTCCTCAGATGACAACAGGCTGCCATGCTGAAAGCCCCCAGTAATAAACAATGGAGAGGGGAGGGACAACTTGTGGAAGATACAACCCTCTTAAAAAATAATTTTTACAAACAATGGCAAAAATGTAAAATTTGCCCCTATTCAAGATGGCCACCACGACCTCAGGCCAGACCGTGCATGCGCGGTCGGCGGCACTAGGACCTATGGGCCCACCCAACTCAGCCCGGCCCACCAAGCCGCCTCCTGATGTCTGCGTATGCGTAGAGCGGGCAGCAAGACGCTGGGGGACTCAGAAAAGCCTGTGCGAGGTGCGCGCCACCCACTATAGTAACCAGGAATGAAGGTATAATATCAAAAGGAGGGGAAGGTGGTGGGGGAGGAAGAAAGTGAAAAAGAGAGAGAGGAACGCAAAGAAAGGAAAGCGAGAGAGAAATGGAAGGCTAAGTGAAAAATAGATATAGCGGCTTTTCCTACTGCAGGCTTGAGCAAATGCCAGTATATAAATGCAGATAGGAGCTCTTGGTTAAGAGACAACTGCTGTCCCAAAAGATCCACAGAAGGGACTCCCTATCTTATCAGTGCATTTAGCTGCCCAAGAATAGGGACTGCACCTGGGAGAGGCTTGAACCCAGCTGGAAGCTGCCGATTGCAGAGGTAAGTGATGTTCGACCACCATTCACTGTCCATGAGGTATGAGGAAAAAAAAGAGAATGCTGGGAGTGCACTAATCCTTTTCTTTTAGACCCCTTTCACACTGGGGCACTTTGCAGGCACTACAGTGCTAAAAATAGCGCCTGCAAAGCCCCCTGAAACAGCCGCTGCAGTCTCTCCAATGTAAAAGCCCAGAGGGCTTTCACACTGGAGCGGTGCGCTGGCAGGACGCTGAAAAAAGTCCTGCTAGCAGCATCTTTGGAGCGGTGAAGAAGCGGTGTAAACACCGCTCCTTCACTGCTCCTGCCCACTGAAATCAATGGGGCAACGCGGCTATACCGCCGGCATAGCACTGCTGCAGCGGCGTTTTGCGGGTGTTTTTAACCCTTTTTTGGCCGCTAGCGGGGGTTAAAACCGAATAGTGCCGCCAAAATGATGGTAAATCGGAGCTAAAAATAGTGCCGTTTTACTGTCAACGCCGCCCCCACCCCAGTGTGAAAGGGGCCTTATAGTATTCACTGGTCCTGAGTGAGGAGCCAAAGCGGAGATTGTCACAGGTATGCTGCCATGAAGGCACCAGGAAAAACGTTTTGCCTATAGTTCTACTTTAAGCTAAAGGTCAATTAACACTGGAAAAGTACAGATGTCTGGAACATTATCACAGTGGTAAGTTCACACTGGTGGCCAGGAAGTAGAAGATGAACCTGTTTTTCTTTGTTGATGGGCACTTTGTTTCTATGGACGTTAATGTAGCACTGTATTTTGTGATATTTTTTAGGTCTTTTGGCACATGATTTATTTTATATTGGATAATAACCATGTGCACTTTATTAATTGAGACTTTTAGGGTGTGTTGGGTACACAGAATCAAAGCTGCATTTAGGGTTAATGTATTTGGATGGTGCAAAAAGATTTCCTTATTTATAAAGAAATGATAGGATACCAAGGTGACATTACCATATAGTGGGCAATTTGCCACAGTTCTTGCACTTTCAGACTTGTAAAGCACCATTTAAAATTCAGATTGGCCAATTTAGAACCAGAAGTGTGTTAAGATGTTATGATTTTTAGTATTTGTGCAGTAAATGTCACATTTGCTGGGCTTTAAATTGGATGAAAAGTACAGTAAGCACCCTTTACCAAAGTTGATGAATTTTAGTACATATTAATACACAGAATGATTAAATTAATATACAATATTTGATGAATGTATGTTATCAATGCTATGAGAAGAATGGCAGCAGCATACCAACTGACAATCCAGCTTAGCTTTATTGTTCATATCACAAACTGTGCAAGGTCTTCCTCTAAAGTTTTTTAGTTCTAAACAGAAGTAGACCTGGGCCGAACGACCCCCGGTTCAGTTTGCTGCAGAACTTTTGAACATCGCAAAAGTTTGGAACTGCATAACAAAACCCATTGAAGTCTATGGGACCCGAACTGGAAAAATCAAGTGTGCCAATTTTGAAGGCTTATATGCAAGTAATTGGGTATACAAAGGGTATGAGGGTTTGGGTACTGCCCTGAGGGACATGTATTAATGAACACAAAGTTTGTAAAAAAACATAATTTGTAAATGAGCAGTGATTTATTGATGATAAAAGTGAAACTATAAAAATGAGAAATAACGATAAAAATGAAAAATTCCTTTAAATATAGTGCATGGGGCCCTTAGTCTGCCTGTAAAGTGGCACATCTGTACCGTGTATAGAACCTGCTGCAGCAATAATGACGTTTATAAAGCCAACAAAAATGTAATTTTCCCTGAAAGCTCTCTTTATTTTGTAAACAGCTTGGGGAGCCAGTCTGTATGATGAGGCCACAATTTAGTACACTAGAAACAAGATTAGAGATTTTTTGGATAAATTCTTGTGTCTTTTTTCACAGACTTTGGATAGAAGTAACAGGTGTATAAAAATTGTGCTTTGGGTGTTGGTGGTGCCTTCCCACCGTAACCCTATAGAGGTACTCTTGATAAAAGCAAGAATTGGCTTGCTGTCAAAAATTTAAATGATATGCACCTGTCAAGCAGGTGTGGAAAACGTAGTCTTTGGGTGTCGGTGCCTTCACACCGTAACCGTTTAGAGTAAAGCCTCGTACACATGGTGCGATTGTTCGCAGGGGATTGTCTGTTGACAGACTGTTGTCCTAAAATCTTACCATTAGTACGCTCCTTTTGACAATTGTCCAATTTTCGGCCAACAAATGTTGGATGACAGGCTAGTAAATTTTCGGTGGACAACGGCTTGACGTCAGATTTTCGTATAGGGTCAGTACACTTATCCGTCACACAAAAGTCGAAAGCACAAACAATCATGCTCGGAATCAATGCTCACCAAACACAAAATTAGCTGAAGGGACCCAAAGGGTGGCGCTCAAGAGCTGAAATTCCTCATAGTACGTCACTACATTCGTGTTTGTGGCACGACAATTGTGTACTGTTAGTATGCAAGACAAAATCCTGGCACACTCCCTTTTGACAAAAATCAGACACTCAGTTGGCCAACAATCATACAGTGTGTACGAGGCTTTACTCTTGATGAAAGCAAGAATTGGCCCTGCTGTCAAAAATTTAAATATGTACCTGTCAAGCAGGTGGGGAAAACTTGGTCTTTGGGTGTTGGTGGTGCCTTCATACCGTAACCCTATAGAGGTGCTCTTGGTGAAAGCAAGAATTGGCATTGCTGTCAAAAATGTAAATATCATGCACCTGTCAAACAGGTGTGGAAAAATTGGTCCTTGGATGGTAATTGTGCCCATGAAACCTTCACCAAAAAATTTCTTCCCGATTGAATTAACAAATTAACACCCACAAAGCTAGGCAGCCTAGACAGTCTTTTAGAGAAACACTAATGGGCGTGGGAGGTTAAATGCCTTGTCAAGCATGTGGTACCCAAATGGCTGGTGTTTTTGCCACTCTTGATCTGCTTAAGGCAAAGTTTGCAAATTGCAACAGTGCAATCGGCTACAAATGTGCTAAAACGGGGCCAGACAGCTGAGCTGTGGGAAGTGGGCCGGAAGATAACGACACCACAAATCTGGTGGAATAGAGTGGCTGCTCTCTAATCTTCCATGATGGCTGCCTCGTTGTGCCTCACCCTCACTTTCCTCCTCTGCTCAATCAGGCAACCAATTCGTGTCAGTGACCTCATCATCATCCCCTCCATCCTCATAATCACTGGAGCCAACTTGGCAATATGCTGCGGCTGGGGAACATGACTGCCAATTTGTTTACCAGTGTTCTCCCCTCTCTGTAGGCTCATGTTCCTACCTTCTTCATCCTCAGAACCAGGATCTGAATAATGTAATGGCTGTGCATCATCAAGGAGCAAGTGGCTGACGCTGCTGGGGCTATGGCAGGAGTAGCTGTGGACTAGAAGGCAGAATAAGCCACTCTGGCAGCTGTGGTGGACTGCGCACTAGTCTCTGCTTGGGTGATAGCAGATGAGGAGGATGAGCATGGTTTAGTAAGCCAGTCCACCACCTCCTATACATGCTGTGGCTGGATAGCATGGGCAACATCACTAAACAGAGGAAATGATGCCCTGCCTAAGGACGGAACACGTCCACCTTTGTCTGTGGATAAAGATGCGGCTGGCCCCCTCAAAGTGACATGGGACCATTTGCTTCACCTTGTTGGCCTCCCAGACATAATGCGGGGGGCTTATTAACAAAATGTAAAAAAAATTGGGAAATATGTAGGTGGATGCACTTTAATGGAAAGTGGTGTTTGGTGCTCTTTAACTTGAGTACTCACTACACAGACACACTCCACTGACACACTACAATATACTGCAATAAAACTGCACTGACACACTGCAATATACTGTGGTAAACATGCACTAATGCACTGAAATATACTGTGTTAAACATGCAATTACACACTGAAATATACTGTGTTAAATGTGCACTAACAAACTGCAATATACTGCGGTAAACCTGCAATAATGCACTGAAATATACTGCGTTAAATGCGCAATTACGCACTGAAATATACTGCAATAAACCTGCAATAACGCACTGAAATATACTGCAGTAAACCTGCAATAACGCACTGCAATATACTGTGGTAAACGTGCACTAACGCACTGAAATATGCTGCAGGAAACCTGCCCTGAAAATAAAATGACATGAAAGTAAAAATGAATGGTCGCACTTCTCTCACACTGTACCGTCACTAGATTCACACTAAACTGAAACTCTACACTCGCAATAACATCACAATAGCACACTATAGCACACTAACTCACTAGTACCACTGAACAGAGCCCTGTGCTATCTCTCTACGCCAATATCACACTGAAAATGGCTGCAATGGGAAGAATATTTTTATAGTGTGGGGTGGGACTAAGAGCATTGAGCCATGATTGGATAGAGTCATAATCACAGTATTGAATCATGGTTTTGACAGTGCTATGTGCCCTGATTGGGCAAAGCTTTCATTGCTTCAGCCAATCAGGGCTTCCAATGCACTGTGCATTGTGGTTGTTCGGCAGGCTGAACAAACAGTCGAACACCGTCATAATTTGGGTGTTCGTAGAACGGGTGAACAGCCAAATTTTGGCCCGAAATGTTTGCCCAACTCTAAACAAAAGCAGTGAGACAGATTCCAGGATGATTAATCAACTCTTTCTTTGGCTGCTCCAAAGTGGCACTGCAGCAAAATGAAATCTGACCCTGACTACTTTTAAGTGTGCATTTGTTTATAGTGAAAATGTGTCTTTTCTACAATGATAAATCTGTATTAGACCTGTGCAAATCTTTCAATTGGCTGCCCATGATTACAGGCGCAGGGACATGAGAAAAAGGCAAATTGATTTGCATCTATTTTTAATTTGCTTAATAAATATCCCCCCATGAGTTTTAGGCTGGCCATACACGGTTCGAATCTTGGTGTATGCTGAACTGGCCGAGATTCAAACCATTATTAGGTAGGCTGAATTACAAAGTTAGAAAAATAGTAAAAGCCCCACTGAATCCACAGCACCGTTCATTTAATTGTTGAGAAATGGCTGATTTGTCGAGCAGATGGGATACCTCCTTTGATACCATTAGTTATGTGGAACTAATAGGGACAAAGGGATGTCTCCAGAAAGGTAAAAAAAGGAGGATCAACTACAGTCTAATTTCACAAATATAAAGACTTTATTGATGAAACAAAAGTAAAAATGGTGTTAGGTACACCGGAGGCAGGCGCAACTTAGCGCCACCCCTCCGGTGAATCACGCTCTCAAAGTATCTAAAAACAGTGGTACCTGAAACACACAGACATAAAAATCAAATAAAACCGAATCAGCCATTTCTCAACAATTAAATGAACGGTGCTGTGGATTCAGTGGGGCTTTTACTATTTTTCTTTTGATGGTTATTTTTTTATCTCCTTTTAGATCAGCTTTAAATTCCCCAGGATCCCTCTTTCTGAAGACGTTTCTTGATGAAACAATTCTCTTGGTATCGAGACACTATCTTTAGACAGTATTGTATTTCAGTGTTTTTTCTTGTTATATGTATTTTTAGCAACGGTATGGCTTTTGTGCCAGGTGAAGAATTTGATGCAGAAATAAAAGCAACCTTTGATTTGGAATCAGCTGGATCTGAGCTTCCGGAACAAGACGATATTAGACCATTATTTAAAGAACACAAAAAAAAAAGATTATTAAGTCACTCAATAGGAGGTGGGATATACTTTCACTTGAATCATATAGCAATAAAGGGATAATTCTCTGTGGTCTGAGAGAACGTGTTGTTCCGGCAGCTCATCTTCACACTGAAAGGTTTTTGGAGAAGTGGAAAAAAGTGTATCATTCATGGGGTGGAAGTGATGAAATTAATTATGGAGGAAGAGAGGGAGCAACTGACTAATCTGCAGCAACAAATTGTTGAAAGCAGTGCCAAACTAGAGCCATTTAAGAATAGCACTGATTTTGATACATTTAATGAGATCTTTAAGAGGGCAGTGGAGAAAACCCCAAAAAATGTAAGAACAACTAAACAAAATAAATTTAAGAGGGATTTAGATGGCTGGGCTAGAGATGAGATTTTTATTCTCACTATAAAAAGAGGTAAAAGTCGTTCACACCAACAGAAATATCCCACATGATCTGGCAGTGAATCACGAGGTCAAACATCAGGAAGTGAAGATGATCTATCACATACAGTCACTTTTTTAGAACAGGAACTCCTGGAACTAGAGGAAGAACCTCCTTCCAGGAGCATTCTGAAAGGAGGCAAACAAGGAACAATAGAAGGAGGAAGGAATCAAGGAAAAGGAAAACAGTCAATGTCAGGAAAGTAATCGAAAATAGAGCGCACAGCCACCAGGAGTCAAAAACAACTCAAATAGACCACCTTATGGTGGAACATTTGGAGACTGAGGACCTTAAAGTTATCAATTTGAATTTCAAACTTGAGAAAAGACGCATTGGTTTATTAAGTAGAGGGCTTTCTTTCTCTCCCTCTAACAGTATGGACCACTTTGAGGTATTCAAAAACTTGAACCTCTTTTTGAGGAGGGTTTATTTTAAATTGTTGTATTCAGAGAGACCAACTGATACAAATGTTGAAATCAGTGAAAGGGACTCTATGGATGCAAATGCTATCGAACAATTGGCATCTTTATTGGAAGAGGGAGGAGACTTATCGGATAATGAGAAGGTAGATGAGCATCCTATTTGGAAAAGAAATTCAGGTTTAAAAATTCGCTCAGTAAATATTCCCCAATTCAGAAAGAATATAAAATACTCAGTATCTTCCTTGATTTAGTACAGGATGACTTGCAAAGATTAGATTGGAAAAAGATCAAGGGGAATAATCTTTTTAGCGATGAATGTAGGGCACTCAAAGAACTACAAGAAGCCCATGATGTTGTCATCAAACAATGATGTCGACCTCCTGTCCAAAAAGGAAATGGAATATCTGAGTGTTACTGACTACAATCTACCAACATTGTACATAATCTCCAAAATTCATAAAAATAGGGATAGTCCTCCGTGAAGGCCAATCGTATCAGCTATTAGAGGCCCACTTGAGAGAGATGGGAAATATAATGATTCTCCAATTAAGGATCTAGTTAGATCCTTGTCTTCCTATGTGTGTGACACAGGTGATGTACTTAATAAAATTGCTGATTTGACCTTCCCGGAGGATTCCATTTTGGTAGGGATAGATGTGGAAACACTTTATACATCTATCTCCCATGAATGAGGAATAGCTGCGGTCTACCATTTTCTGGAACAGCAATTTCCAGAAATGGAAATACAAAATGAGTTCATCATAGAACTCTTGGAGATTGCGCTCAAGAACAATTTCTTTCGATTCGCAGGATCCAATTACCAACAACTTCAGGGCACCTCAATGGGGGCACCGTGGGCACCTGCCTATGCCTGCCTCCAGTTAGGTTGGTGGGAGGAGGAGGTAGTTTATGCCTCATCGATGTACCTTGGCCAATGTAGGTCCTGGCTAAGGTACATCGACGATGTACCTATGGTCTGGGCAGGTTCCAGAGCAGAATTGACGAGAGTTATCGATAAATGCATTGAATATATGCTTAACTTTTGTGGCTGATCCACATGTGATTTTGTTTCTGGACCTCTCCATTAGACTTTTAGATGGCCAACTTGTCACTAAAACTTTCAAAAAAGACATAGCAGCAAATACACTGCTATGGGCTGACAGCCACCACCCTCATTCCCTAATCAAAGGAATTCCAGTGGGACAGTTCCTTAGAATCCGTAGGAACTGTTCCAATGAAGAAGACTATAGATGTCAGTCCTCAGAATTATATCAAAGGTTCAGAGAGAGGGGGTATTCTCACGGTATACTTAGAAAAGCTAAAAAAAAATTGCAGGCCAACGATTAAGAAAGGAATTATTGCAATCTCAAATAAGAAAAAATCAATCTCAAAAAGATTCACAGGTGAGGTTCATAACCTCCTACGGTACACATTGGCACCAAGTAAGCTCCATACTTCCCAGCCATTGGCATATTTTGACTCAGTCTGAAGACCTACGGAATATTGTCTGTGATAGGCCCTCCATGGTGGCCAGACGAGCTAAGAACCTGAGGGACACACTTGTTCAATCAGAATATCAAAGGCTTCACAATAGAAACTGGCTTACTGACATGCCAAGAATTAATGGGATGTTCCCATGTGGCCACTGTGGCACTTGTAAATATGTGGATCGGTCACAAACTTTTAGAGACTCTGGAGGTGAGCATGAATATAAAATCAATTTGTTCATCAACTGTGCCACAACCAGGGTTCTGTATATCCTTGAATGCCCATGCATGAAATTATACGTCGGTAAGACCAAACGTCAGTTGCAAGTAACATTTAGTATGCATTTAAAGAGCATTACATTTAATGGAGATATCCCGTTAGCCATCCATTTTGCAGAATACCTCAGGGGAAGTACACAAGGATTAAAGGTTAGGGGTTTCTACTCCCTTAAGTTAAGTGATCGCAGAGGAGATTTTGATACAATACTCCTCCATAAGGAAAAATCATGGATATTCAGGCTCAACACGCTTCAGCCGGCTGGCTTGAATAACGAGTTGAGCCTGAAGATTTTCCTTGAGCCATAATCCACAGGTAGGACACAATACCCCCTGTTGCTTGGATCCTTTGACCCTTTCTGACCTTTTTAGCTCTTTAGCTTTTTAGCTTTCTATCCCCCCTTTACCTCCTTGGGAACATTTCTGGGGATGAGCAGGCTTGACCTATCCCCAGAGCAATGACAACACTGTTTAAAAATATGTAGATCTGATCAACTTTTCCAGAGCCTTTTGGTTTGATTTGTTCAAGTGATTCCATTTGGGTTGAAGTGTATTTTCTTAATATCTGGGACTATGTATTAAGTCACTACAATAGGTTTCAAATTGAATTTTTGTTTAAATTTATAAACACTGTTATATTCCCTATGGGAAGACTTGGTCTGTTTAGGTCAGTGGCGTAGCGTGGGTTGCCAGCACCCGGGGCAAGGCAAATAATTTGCGACCCCTAACCTGCAGACTTTTAGCACTCCCCGAGTCCCTTCAAATACAATAGTACTGACCTACCTGATTCCTATACTGACCACTACACTAACCTACTTTATTTCAACACTGACCAACCTGAGTCCTTTACTGACCATTACACACTACACTGACCACTATACTATACTGTCCACTACACTGACCACTACACTGTCCACCATACTGTCCACTACACTGTCCACTATACTGTCCACTACACTACACTGACCACTATACTGTCCACTACACTGACCACTATACTATACTGTCCACTACACTGACCACTATATTGTCCACTACGGTGACCACTATACTGTCCACTACGCTATACTGTCCACTTTACTGACCACTACACTATCCACTATACTGACCACTACACTGAGAACTACACTGTCCACTACACTACACTGTCCACTACACTACACTATACTGATGACTATACTACACTGAGAACTACACTACAGTGACCATTACACTGACCACTACACTATACTCTCCCCTATACTGTCCACTTTACTGTCCACTACACTATACTGTCCATTATACTGACCACTACACTGTCCACTACACTACACTGACCACATTACTACACTGACCACTATACTACACTGTCCACTACAGTGACTACTATACTGTCCACCATACTACACTGACCACTATACTACACTGTCCACTACACTGACCACTATACTGTCCACTACACTATACTGACCACTATACTACACTGTCCACTACACTGACTACTATATTGTCCACTATACTACACTGACCAATATACTGTCCACTACACTGACTACTATACTATACTGTCCACTACACTACACTGACCAATATACTGTCCACTACACTGACCACTATACTGCACTGAGAACTACACTGACCACTATACTGTCCACTACACTATACTGACCACTATACTATACTGTCCACTGCACTACACTGTCCACTACACTGACTACTATACTACACTGTCCACTACACTACACTGACCACCATACTACACTGACCACTACACTAACTACTATACTGTCCACTATACTACACTGTCCACTACACTACACTGACCACTATACTACACTGACCACTACACTGACTACTATACTGTCCACTATACTACACTGACCACTACACTGTCCACTACACTACACTGTCCACTACACTACACTGACCACTATACTACATTGACCACTACACTGACTACTATACTGTCCACTATACTACACTGACCACTACACTGTCCACTATACTACACTTCCCACTACACTGACCACTATACTACACTGTCCACTATACTACACTGACCACTATACTGTCCACTACACTATACTGACCACTATACTATACTGTCCACTACACTACACTGTCCACTACACTGACTACTATACTACACTGTCCACTACACTACACTGACCACTATACTACACTGACTACTATAGTGTCCACTATACTAGACTGTCCACTACACTACACTGACCACTATACTACACTGACCACTACACTGACTACTATACTGTCCACTATACTACACTGACCACTACACTGTCCACTACACTACTCTGACCACTATACTACACTGTCCACTACACTGACCACTATACTACACTGTCCACTACACTGACCACTATACTACACTGACCACTACACTGACCACTATACTACACTATCCACTACACTGACCACTATACTACACTGACCACTATACTACACTGTACACTATACTGTCCTGCCTACAGTCTTCCTACACTGACACTACATATACGGCACCTCTCTCTTCTCTCCCCCCCTTTATCCATTCCTTACCTTCTTGTCAGGCATCGGTCCGAAGGATAGGAGGAGGAGGAGGCGAAGACAGCGGACCCGGCGGCTCACACTTTCCAGTGCTCGTCTCCCCCGCTCTCCGGCTGCCGTGTTAATTGTTTCCCGGCGCACTGTGATTGGGCGTATGGGAGTCATGTGTGGAGGCGGGACTCCAGGAGTAACTGTGATCGCGGATAGGCCAGCCCCATGCCACACATGACCCCCATACGCCCAATCTCAGGGCACCAAACAATTAACATGGTGGCTGGAGTGCGGGGGACACAGGAGATTAAAATTAGGAGGTGGCACAAAATTGCGCCCCCCTAAATGTCGCGCCCGGGGCCACAGCACCCCCCCGTACCCCCCATGCTATTATTCAACCTGCAACACTTTTAATCTACCACAAGATTTCAGTATAAAGTATGAACAACATAGGTGGGCTTTGATTGGGCAAAAGTCCTGATAAATAACCTACAGCAACCTTTGTTTGGCGTCCAGAGGAAGTGCAGATGAGTTGCATGAAACGCAAGCGTCGACGCAGCTGACACCAGCTCACCCCCCTCTTCCTTCCAGCCCCCCCTCATACACCCATGAGGCGACTCCTGGCGCTATTCCATCTTGGGATATGATGACACTGAATTAACTCCTTCATCCTGTCTTTATGAATCGGTTCATCTGAGGGTAAAATGGTTCCTGCCAAATGCACTGCCAACTGTATGGCTAAACTTCTCTAACCTCCCTACAAATGAATGGTGAATGTCTTTATTTCACGGACGTGAGGAAAATAAATTCCGTTTACAAGCAGAGGAACTTATTACAGCTGTGAAAGTGAAGTTGAGCAGAGGGACTACACAGAGCTTGGTGAAATCGCTGGCACAAACATAATGGCTAGTGGAAGGGTAAGCACCTATGTAAGGTGAACTCTTTACAAATTCATTTTCATTTGTATTATTGTGATATCACAAAGACTGGATTGAATACCGCTCTGGTTATCCCTGTCAATTGGTCTCAGCTGTTACACTCCGCCTGTCAGGTCAATGTCGTGATTGATGCGGTGAGATGTTATCCACTAACTGAGAGACTTTCTTCATGTGTGTTTCTGCTACATTGTCCGTGATTTATTGCAACTTATACTTTGATCATCAAATCAGTTTCAGTGTTTTAGTGGGAAGAAAGTGATTGGAACCATTTAACCCCGTAAGACCTCTTTTATCAGACTACGCAGTCTTTCAACTTCATAGGGTGACAATTCACCTCAGCTGCAGTTTGTGAACGGCCCACAATTCTAGGGCATATTACGGGTCATCCCAGTCAATGGCAGGGAGTGGACTGTGGACTGTAGCTCTAGCTATCCATAGTCGGCTTACAGACAGCAAGGAATATCTGGCCATGACTGATAGGTCTGCCAATAATCAATTGCCTAATTACTTCACTGGATAGCCACGAGACATCCTGTATGAACAATTTTTCAAACGCAGTGATCATTCATTATTCACTTTTTTTGTGAGAGGGGTGTTGGGATTGGGGGGCTCAGGGGGGTTATTTGAGCTTAGTGGTTTTATTTGATTTTTATGTCTTTGTGTGTTTCAGGTACCACTGTTTTTTGATGCTTTGAGAGCGTGATTCACAGGAGGGGTGGCGCTAAGTTGTGCCTGCCTCCTGTGTACCTAATGCCATTTTTACTTTTGTTAAATCAATAAAGTCTTTATATTTGTGAAATTAGACTGTAGTTGATCCCCCTTTTTCTACCTTTCTGGAGACATCCTGTCAGGGTTCTTACCGTGGCAGGCGGGGCGCCCGCGGTGGTGTGCGTCAGGGTGCGTTGGCGCGCGTTGGCGCGCGTTGGCGCGCGCGCTTCTGCGGACCTCGCCGTGCGGGCTCCTCGCGGCGCCGGTGTGTGTGTCCGGGATCGTTCCACTGTGCACGCCGGCGTGCGGGGGCGCGCGCGCGGGCGTTGGCGGGCGCGCGTGCCTGTGTGGGCCGGGGCGCGCGCGTGCACGTCGTTTGGCGCCAAAAGCCCTATTTAAGCCAGTGAGTTCTGGTGACCAGTGCTGCCTAATCAACAGCTAGTCGTCCCAGTGCCTTACCTTGTTCCTTGTCTGTTCCTGTGATACCTTCTGACCCGGCTTTGATCCCGACCTCTCTCTGAACTCTGCCTGAACCTGACCTCTGCCTGTTTGACCATCCGCTTGCCTGCTCCACTGTACCTTTGCCGCCCGCCTGTTACCGAACCCGGCCTGTCTCCTGACCATCCAGCTGCCTGCTCCTTTGGGTCTGTCTGCCTGTCTGCAGCCGTCCAGCCTGCTGACTATACAAGCCTGCTCTACCTTGTGTCTGTGCTCCAGCCAGTTCCAGCCTTCTCTCCGGTTAACCCTGCAATATCTGGACTACTATACCTGGACTGCAATACAGGCCCTCATACCACTCCGTACTCTCGTGCCTCCTGTTTACTCTACCAGGGGCCGACAGTCGGAGGGTAAGGGAGCCTACCCTCTGCCCAACTGGACTCGCCGGTCTGGTAAGTAGGAGCCTGATACATCCCTTTTGTCCCTATTTTTTAGTTCCTGAATTACCAAGTTGATCGATTGCTTAACTTAGGTACAATAGTGGCCCAGCAGGAGGGATTCCCGCATCAACCCATGTTTGCAGGAAAGAAGTTCGGTCTGTGTAAGGCCAACCTTAAAACAAATTTGCTGTAAAACGTACAATACCTTATTATCATCAGACAAAATTCTTCACAGTTCAAAGCATTACCTAAAAACATGAATTATCAGTGACCCAAAGTGGATGGTGCACATAGAGAATGCACCTAAAAAATGCAAGAAATGAGAAGGAAGTAAGGAGAGGGAAGGGAAAGGGGAATGGGCACCAACCTATATATGGGTTGGTGGGAGAAATACCATGACTTTGAAGATGTAGGTACATTGATGATCTAAAAATCTTGAAAAGGATTCTGGAAATTCAAGTATGTTGACAATCTGATATTTATTATGGAGATGAATCTTAACTGGTGAAACATGTGGAATACCTTAATGAATATCCTTAACACTTTTTAAGTCTAAATAGTTAATCCCAACTTCATGGTCCTCCAAAGTGAATTTAAAATGGACCTAAAGCCTTAAAGTGGATGTAAACCCATACTGTAGAGTATAACATTTCCTATCATTTGAACCCAGTCTTGCCACACAGAGTTAATCCATCTCTGAGCAATCCTCTTTTATTGTTCAGTGAGATAATTCTTGACAAACTGAAAAAAACTTTGTCAAATACTCCCCCTTGCTGTGAGTGACAGGTGATTTACATCTCGTGCTTCAGCCTAAGACACATGCAGTATTTTTTAATTCCCTCCCCCACTCCTTTCTTCAGCAGCTCTGCAAGAATTGGCTGTTCCACACCTCAGCATGATTTGGCATGCTGAAGTCATGTGGTTACTTTCCTGTCTTTTCACTGGATGTTAGAGATCATAGCAGAAGTTCAGTGTTAGAAATACACAGGGGAGTGTAGAGGTGAGCAGGGAGTCTACTGACATCACGACTCCACCCACCGAGCTCCAGACAACAGACCCACCCACAGAATATGCAGTTTTTCGGGTCTAATAACAGACAGAGGGGAGACATTTGACAGGTAAAGATACATGCAGGAGGCATGTATATCCTTATAGATAACCCCTATGGCAGTAGTTTAGAAAGGATGACATTGGGTTTACATCCACTTTAAGGTTTTTCACCTCAATGCATCCTATGCAATAGGGTGAAAAACCTTCTGTGCTGCAAAATCCCCCGATATTTACCTGAGCCCGATCCGATCCAGCGATGTGCACGAGAGCAGCAGCTCTCGCCGCTGTCTCCCCTACTCCCTGGGCAGATTGATAGCAATGGGAACCATTGGCTACTGCTGCTGTCAATTGAATGCTGTGCCAAGCAAGCAGGAGGCAGGGCCGAGCCACCCGTTCTTTGTCAATAGACGCAGACAGGGCAGCTCGGGAATGGACACGCATGGGTGCCACCATGGAAAGCAGCTTTCCTTGGTGGCACTCGTCAAAGAGGAGGAGCCTAGAGCGCCAGAGGGGGACACCAGAAGAAGAGTATCGGGGCTGCTCCATTGCACAGAGCAGGTAAGTATACCATGTTTGTTATTTTAATTTTTACAAAAATGAAGCGTTAATGTCACTTTAATCTAAGAAGGTGTGAAACTGGAGAAGCAACCATAAGAACATGCAGAAACCTTTTTCAAAAATGTATTTTTGTATAGTAGCTGTGTAAAGGTGGTTTTTTTTTTTCGGATCTTCACTTCACTAGATAGTCAACTGCCTAAAGTACTTATTTTTGAGTGGTACATGCTACATAATTTTAAGGATCCGATAGAGAATCGGAAGTTTAAATTGAATGTATTATCATTCCACAATACAATATCATACAATGAAATACAGCTGTAGCTCCCCCCAGTGCTACATCTAAAAAACAAAAAAAAAAACAGGAAGCACACATAAAAACTTGTTACTAAAATGTGATTATATAATTCAATTTTATCTCCCTTAAACATTGCTATGTCATTTCAATAACACATTAAACCTCTCTCACTACACATCCATCATACCTTATACTATTAAAAGTAAAGCAGTAGTAAACTTTCTCATTAAAAGGAAAAAAAAATGGGCCCCTGGTGGTTTAAGTGCTGCATACTAGTATATTATGGCATACTTACTTTAAAACAAAGCCCTCCAGTGGCGTGCTGTCACCGCTGACAATGCTTCTATCTTCACCTGTTCTTCCTTTGGCGTTCACAGGCTCTGGACCTTTGAATGGCTGAGCAACAAAGACATCACTCCTGCGCATGCGCACGGGAGTCACAGACGTGGCACAGAGCTCTGAAGAGAAGGCATGAGTATGACTCTTAGGGACAAAGTCAGCGACACCATAATAAGGCATAACATAAATTGTATGTCCAATCATTTACTGGTACTTTAAAGCCTTTAAAGCTACTTTCTAAGTTTGAAGACTGAAAAATTGAACACTTTTTTTTCTTGTCAAATTTGTTTATTGATTTTGAAAATATAAACATTGGTACAATTAACAAAATATTGATTACATTAAATGGTAGCATTAGTTGAATTTACATATCAGATCTTAGTATTTCTTGAAGTTACAAGCAATAAAAGACTTAAATAGGCTATATGTTTTAGAAAGACTAAGGTGTTACAATCAATTTTAACAATTATATAATCAAGTGTAACAAAAAATGAAAAACTTGTTAAACTTTTAACTTTGAGTAATATGTAATAAAGAAATAATATTAATTACTACGAGAATCAGTTATTTATAATAGGACATTAGAGCTTACTATCTATTATTGTATTATAATTGAACATTATAAAAGTAAATGTTTCGCTACCATTTCGTTATGTAAAAATAAATAGGAGAAGATGGGATAGAATAAGGAGAAAAGAATTAAAGGAAAGTAAAGATAAGAAGAAAAAAAACCAAAAAAGTCTGCATTAGTAGAGGTTTCCGGGGATTTCTTAGTAACAATATGTACATAGTATCTTTTTATCAGCTATTCAAAACAAAGTTATATAGTTACCAAGGTCTTAGTAAAGAAGTGTCAAAATAAGGAGAAAGAAAGTGGGTCACCCATGGACTCCAAATTTTCTCAAATTTAGGTATGTTATCATTGGATATGGCATCTGTTTTCGAGAGGATCATGGCCTGATGTATTCTATTCGTAGTTTCAGAAAGCATTAATGATGAGGACTTCCACGCTTTGGCGATGGTCTGCTTTGCAGCTGTGGTAATTTGTAGAAGGAGTTTAAATTGTGTATAGGAGATTTGGGTAGGCTTTAAATTTAAATTTAAGCGCAATTGTCGGATCTGGGATGATAGTTTTCTTGAATAATTTAGAGAGCATTAGGAATATTTCTTTCCAATAATTTTTTGCTACATGGCAATCCCAAAAGATATGAAAATGCGTTCCTAGATCACCACAGCCGCGAAAGCAATATGGAGAGTATTGTGGAACATATTTTGCGATCATAACAGGGACCAGATACCAACGCATAAGTACTTTATAGTTCGCCTCTAAGGCTACTACATTATGAGAAGATATTTTGGTATTGGCCCAGACTTTATACCATTGGGATGAGTCCATGTGAAAACCAAGATCATTCTCCCATTTTTCCACATAGGAGGGTGTTTTTGTATCAGGCAAAGCATTCAGGTGACTATACAACATTGACACAAGCCCCTTTGAGTGGGGGTCATTTTTACAAATACGTTATGTCACATAGATTATCTCTACCTTGTGTAAATGGCTTAAAAACATTTTTGATCTGTAGATAACAAAAGAGTTCTGAATCTGGAAATTGATGGGTTTCACATATTTCAAGAAATGTTTTAAGTAAAGTGGTCGTTATCAGGTCATAGAGTTGTGTTAAATCAGCAGAGATCCATTTTTTAAAAGTTTTAGGAGATGTATGAGCAGGGTAGAAAAGTGGATTTCTAATAAATGATACAAGAGGTATATGCGGAGATTGTAGTCTTTTGATTACTTTGAATCTATCCCATATAGCAATTGTATGTTTAGTACCGTAATCCTGTTTTTTATTATTTTATGGTCAGAAGAGGTAGACCATATTAGATTTGGTATGGAGATCTGATCACAGTCTATTGATTCAATCGCTACCCAGAGGGGATCTCGTGTTTCGTGTGATATTTAAGAATATGTGCTATTTGTGCTGCATGGAAATAATCAGTAAAATTAGGGAAACCTAATCCTCCTTTAAGTTTAGAAAGATAAAGAGTGTGGGTAGGTAAGCAAGATTTTAAGGAGCTTCATATGAATGCTTGTGTCTTACGCTGTAGGTTCCTAAGGAAGTATGCCAGGATAGGAATGGGTAATAGACGAATGAGATATAACATTTTAGGTAATACAGTCATTTTTATTACATTTATTTTACCAATCCATGATATTGGCAAAAAGGACCATTGTTTAAGAAAATTAGTATTTTTTTGTAGTAGTGGAGGATAGTTAGCAGAGAAGATATCAGATAGATTGGGGGTAAGAGTAATACCTAGATATGTGAGGTGAGACGTTGACCATGTAAAAGGGAGAGATGTTTGAGCTTGTTGTAGTGTTTGCGGAGGTAAAGAGACCTTTAAAGCTGTTGAGTTTTGTGAGTTTATAATTAGTCCAGAAATTTGGGCAAAGTGATCTAGTTTGCTTATAAGATTGGGAGCAGAAATATGAGGGGAAGACATAAAAATTAGTATATCGTCAGCAAATGGACATAATTTATGTTGATGGCCTGCTAAATCTATGCCCTTGATTGAGGGGTCTGTACGAATAGCCTGGGCAAGAGGTTCAATGAGTAAGGCAAATAAAAGTGGGGAGAGAGGACAACCCTGACGTGTTCCTCTATTTATGTCAAACATGTCTGATTTGTATCCTGCATATTTAACATATGTCTTGGGATTATTATAAAGTGAAGTGACCCAGCTTAGAAAATGAGGGCCAAAGCCCCATTTTTGTGGAGTGAAATTTAAGTAGGGCCACGTCACTGTATCAAATGCTTTTTTGATATCTAATGACGGGAGACACAGAGGTATTTGCCTTGTTTTAGCTGCTTGAATCAATAATGATGCTCTACGGACATTATCTGCTGCCTGTCGTAAAGGGATGAAACCTACTTGATTTTTGCTTATTAATGAACCAATTATATTATTAAGACGAGACGCCATTACTTTTGCTAGTAGTTTTATATCTAGGTTTAATAAGGATATAGGTCTAAAGTTAGTACAAGATGAGTCATCAGACTGAGGTTTAGGGATCATTGAAATTATTGCTGTTAAAGTTTCCAGTCGAAAGGATTGTTTGTTAGGGAGGGAGTTAAATGCTTTTGTCAGGATGGGAGTAAGAATATGGGGACATTTTTTATAGTAGAGGACTTTCAAGGTTATCGTATTGAGCTTGAGAAATGGTTGGAAGTTTAACTTGTGAAAAAAATTATTCTGCTGAGGATTGGTCGAAGGATCCTTCTTTTTTTGTATAAAGAAGTAAGATGTTTATGAAAGATGTGTAATATCTTTACTGAGTTACTAGTGTATTTATCATGGGGTATTTTTAAGTGAATTGGCTTAAAGAGGTTACTTAATTTTTGAAGCGCACGTGCAAGAAGGGTGACAGATTTATTAGCTTTAAAGTAGAATTTATGTTTAGATTTACGTATTGTTTTGTCCACCGATTCTGATAGGAATAGGTCAAGATTTAAACTTATCAAGTTGTGCTTTTGACACTGGAGTAGGGTTTGATTGGAAACTTGTGTTGCAGTCATTAAATTATTTTTCTAGTTTTTGTTGTAGTTGTCGTTTTTCTTTTTTAAGGTATGATGCTTGTCGTAAACAGATCCCTCTAAGAACTAGTTTATGGGCTTCCCACAATGTCAGTGGAGATATATCAGGAGTATCATTGTTTCCCATATATTCTTTTATTGCTGATTCTAAGTCAAATGAATGTGATGGGTGTGTGAGAATTGAATCGTTTATGTGCCATGTGGGGTGTTGAGCTTTTGGGATTAAAGAAGTAAAGGTTGAAATTATCGCACAATGATCTGTCCAAGTATACGGTTTAATATAAGAGTTGAGCAATTCTGGTGACATACTTATAGATATTAGGATATGGTCAATATGGGAAAAAGATTTATGTGGGTGGGAGCAAAAAGAGAATTGACGTTTTGAAGAATTTATTTCACGCCAGGAATCTAGCAGTGAATGTTGTTAAAGAAGTCTTTGAAACATACGAGATTGAGAGCTGGATACGGTTGGAGTAGGGGATTTATCTTGATAGGGGTATAGAACTTGATTTGAATCACCACATATCAAAAGTGTGCCCATTTCATGCAAATCTTTTACTTGTAGCAAGTGAGAAAGGAATGATGTTGGTCTTTTATTAGGTGCATAATAGGAAACAATTGTGAGTGGAATATCACATAGGTGTCCCAAAAGTATGAGATATGAGATCTTTGATCTCTTTTATGTGGGAAAAAGGTGTAGTTGGGTGAAATGCTATTAGTACTCCTCTGCGTTTTGATTTAGCTGAAGCAGTATAAACTTGGGGTTGAAGTTTCAGTAAAATGCATCTCTTGGAGGCACACTATATGGGCTTTTGAGGAGGATAAAGATCTGAATACTTTAATTCGCTTATGAGGAATTTTTAGACCTTGGACATTTAAGGTTAGGACATTTAAAGGAGCCATATATAATTTTTACATAAGATATATTGATATATTTCTGTTATCAGGTGCGGAATCAAAGAAACCCCAGGGAAAGATTGGATAAAAGAAAAAAGGAGAAGTAGATTATGAGAGAAGAAAGAAATAATAAGAGTCATATATTTAAAATAAGTTATAATTACTAATATATGTATAAAAATAAAACGATGGCATACTGAGCACGCAAATCTGCTAGCTCAGAGGCACAAAGTCTATCCGAGGAGGCCCCTCACATTGTAACCCAAGTGGAGGAGAGTCCTAGGACACAAAAATGGGGGCAGCAGTGACCAATTCTTGGGTCCCCCACGGCCAATTTTTATGAAAAAATAAAAAAATTCAATTTAGACATCCGATTGTGTCTGGTGGGTCTAGGTCTGAGGAATTGAATCGACCCCATTTTGATGTACTTTGTCTGCTTCTGTCAGTTCCAGGCTTAGATGCACTTTGTGGAGAATTAGATGTACATCAACGAGGGCTAGCAGAGGGCCCATTGTATAGATGAAGGTTTTGCAAAGTGTTCTGTAATTGTTCGAAGGATCTGCTTGAATATTTGGTGCCTTGAAATGAAAAACGAATAGAAAAATGGGAATCCCCATTGATAAGGGATATGGTGGCGTTGGAGATTTTGGAGCAAAGGTTTCATCGCGCGCCGTTTAGCAACTGTTATTGGTGATAGGTCAGCAAAAATCTGGTATGAATGACCTTGAAAAGTAAGAGATTCTTTGTTCCTGGCAGCTGTCATAAGTTGCTCTTTTGTGCGAAAAAAGTGAACTTTACAATTATGTCACGAGGGGGACCTTCAGCTTTGCGTGGTGCCAAAGCTCTATGGATTCTGTCCATTTCCAATCTTTCAATTGGGCTTGATGGTGTTAATTCCTGAAAAAGAGTAGTCATAGTCGATTGAAGGTCAATGATTGACTCAGGCATACCTTGTATGCGGAGGTTTGAACGACGTGCCCTATTCTCAAAATCTTCTAAACGCGCTTGCAGCGTTAAGTTTTCATCTTTAAGAGACTCCAATTCATTGTCATGTGATAGTACATTAGTTTCAATGTCATCCATTCTCTTTTCCATTTCAGCTGTGCGTTGGCCTAAATCACATATTTCTTTTGTCAGTTTCTCTGTAATTTAGTCAGAGGTCTGCTTTAAAGTTTTCTGTAGCATTTTCTCTATTTGTTTTAATATATTTGGGTGTATTGTATCTGCTTGTTGTGGCTGGGAGCTGGCACTGTATTCACCATCTGTGTCATACAGTTCCTGAGGTAAATGCTGCTGTTTCTTGTCAGCGTGTGCCTTAGCTGTGTGAGGAGAATTTGACTGAGCCGTATTACAGGAGCCTCTGAGCGGTTTTTCCTTGTGGCTTTTCACTTTTGTTTTGCCTTGGGCAGCTCCCAAAACCATTCTATTTGGTTCACAGGGTACTAAGGAGGATATTAGTACGCTTTTTGTTTAGTTACCCTGCCATTCGGGCGTCTGTGGTAGCTGCCAAGTCCCGGGAATAACAGAGCCTCAGCGGGACATGTCCATCGCTGTCTGCTCCGCGCATGCACCCCTTGAACACTTTTTTAAACCTTTGTCAGTAGCCTGGGTTTTTGGAAGAAGAGAGAAAAAATAGGCATGGAATCTAAACTTTGTATCTTCTTTTGCTTACTAAAGATAGAAAAAATACGACAGCACAGTTATTAGGCCTGTATGGAGAAACTACAATTTCTGTGGGACTGAACATGTTGCATCTAGAAACCAAAAAAAATGTATTTTTTAGACAACGAAAACTAAAAAATAATGCACTTTTTTCGCAGGTCACTATTTCTGATGACATATTGCATCTGTATTTAAACACTGAGTTTCTTTTTTGGCCACATTGGAAATAGCATACAGTTTAGCACCACAGCTTGTGTGGAGAGGCTGCAATTTGTGAAAGATGAAGAAGATTTGCACTATAGCTAGCAAGCCCAAAACAGTGCATTTGTTTTGGACACTGAAAATGGAAACATACATATTTGCAACACAACATTGAAGCCTTTATTGTCAAGGCTGTAATCTATGAGGTAGAGAGTAATCAGGTGATGAGATAATTCGCTCTTAAAGATTCCTTTTTTAATCAAGAAGGACAAATTTTACAGATTTGATGCACGCCTTTTTAAACCTTTTCAGACTGTTCATTATTTGTGGGTGAAAGAGAAAGCAAGCATATTGCAATTATTTTATTTTCCGTGCCAAAAATTTAAATTAAAGTCCTTGCTAGCACAGCTTTAATACCCTTTTTTGGAGAGGCCACTATTTACAGGAAACAGAGGGCAAATTTAATTAGACTATATACTTGGGGAAATATGATATTAATATTGTATAAATTTCAAGTAAAGAATCTTTTTATTATCAGGCCATTCCTATAAACCCTTCATTGCTACAGCCTCCCCCGGATTGAACAAAATGATTTCCTATAAACCCTTCTTGTAGTAGTCTTTTTTTTTTTCTCCCCCCCTCCTTCTTCCCTCCCCTTCCCCCACTCCTTGGTTCTCCTCCTTATCATTCCTCCTCCTTCCGTCTTCCCTTGTAATAATTTCTCACCCCTACCAGTTGCTGTTATCTTAATTATTCAACTACTTTAGTATTAAGTGTGTTTGGCTTTTTGGCCTGATTTGATAGATGCCTTATCGTCCTCTGTATGTTTCTCCAACCATTGCCAATTGTACAATGTATTATGAATTGTTTGTCTATATATTTTATTCATCATACTATACCCGATGTATTTATATTTTTTTTTTTGTCACCGTGTAAATAAAAATATTCTTCTGATCTGTTTACAGTGTTGCTCCCCCGGCTGGCTGGGTTTGTTGTCTATATGTGAACCCGGATGTTTTTTTTGCCCCATCGGCGGACTTGTGATTCCTCGTGCTAGGATACACTCTTGCTGAGCTTATCCTTTTCTTGCTCCACCCGAGCTCTGGGCTCTCCGCTCACTGGCTCGGACAGCACGCACTTGCGCAGTTGCGTCTAATGGATGCACATGCGCAGTGTGGGGAATCTGACCCAGTGACGTCAGACACCACCTAGTGTGGCGTGCTGGGCGTTTCCAGGTTTGGGAGCTTATTTAAAGGGCCATCGGCCCATAGATGAGCACGGCGGACCTTGCTCCTTGGGGACGGGCGCTAATACACCTGTGGACAGGTAGGAATTCTGGCATCACCATGGTAATGGGGGGCATATACATCTTTTTCCGTCTATCGGCCACGTTCAGCCTTTTTCCTTACACATTGGTATATCTATATGATCCAATCTGGCCATATACCCATTTAATTATTATTGATTCAATTTGCAGATTCTCTGCTTAACATTGGCCCGTGCCTGGAGCAATCTCCAGGGTATGTGCACCAGGACCCTACCAGAAGTTTACCCCAAGCCACAAGAGTGCTTTCAAATTTGGGTATATGATTGAGCCAATTTTCTTTGGCCCTCTTTCTCCCTGTTAAGTACCAGGATTGTGCCTCCATGCCCCCTGGAGCTTTGAACATTGGTCTATATATGACATTGCTGGTTTTCAGGTGAGCCATTTTGCTCCCGAGTCTGATTAAATATTAATTTGCTTTTCATTCAATCTTCTTCCCTTGTCCTTCTTCTTCCCCACCCCTTCCCCTCCCTCCTTTTCCTTTTCCCCCTCCATTCCCTCTTCCCCTTCCTTCTCCCTTTTCCCCCCTCCCCCCCTCCTTTCTCTCTCCACCCCTACCCCCCTTCCCCTTTCTGTTGTCCTCTTTTTCATTTGTGCTCCTCAACTCCCGTCCTCGTCCCTTAATCCCTTTCCTTCTTTTGCCCCTTCCGGCTTTTTTACCCCATTTTTTCCCTAACCCCCCCTACCCTTCTTTTCCCCTCCTACTCTTCCCTTTGCTCCCTGTTGTCCCCTTCCCTCCATCACCCACATCACTTTTTTTCTTCCCCCTTCCCCCCTTCCTGTATCTTTTTTCTCCCCCCCTTTTCTTTCTTGCCTCCCCTCCTCCCTTTTTTTTTCCCCCTTCCCCTCCCCTTCCCCCCTCCCTCTCCCCTTTCCTTCCTTTTTCTGCTTTCCCCTTCCTTTATTTGGCCTGTATTGATTGGAAAGTGAGCCATTTGATATTACTTATATTTCTTCCGTACCATTATCACATATTAATTTTTTTATTTAGATACATCCCCCTTGTCCGCCGCGGGGGGGAATTTTGGTTCGGGTCTCTGGCCTCACATATAGCCACTCTCCAGCCTGGTGAGCAACTTTATCATTATCTTTTATATTATTTTGCTGAATTACATTTATCACCTTTGAATGTAATGTATTTGACTTGCGCTTTACTCACATATCTATTTTATTGATTATTTTATCGATTATTCCTCCTGAAGAAGCGGTAACAACACCGCAAAACTAGTAGAGGTAAAAATCAATTTAGAGAATTACTTCATCAACAGATAATTTGTTTTGGGGGAATCCCACGTATTTGTTTCTTGAACTATAATTCCTTCTAAGAATTGCTGTTTTTATGTACCACGTATGTCTTTTTTTATATGTAATACATTTTTATATTACCTATATCGTTTGTTATTAGTACCGAGACAGTTCATCACATTTTTGAGCTTGGGAATAAACATATGGTAAGCTTCAGCAACTGTCCTATTTTCCCCACCCTCATCGCCTTTTTCTATATATCAACTTGGATGATGGTACTTTGTTATTTTTTGAATCATAATTTTTATATGAGACTATACTCTCCATTTAATCAGTGGGAGGCCAATTTGAAGACAGACATTTGGATTATTTTAACTTAAAATTGTAAGAGAAACCGTATTTAGGCACCCACCAGTAATATATATTATATATATTTTCAGATAACAATCTAATCCTTTTTGAGAATAGGCAAATATGGAGGAAGAGTGCCAGCTTATTTCAGCCAGAAAATAAAGCATTTATTTTTTAGAACACACTATACAATTATTTCACAGATTTAATGCACATTCATGTTTCCTTTTTAAAAGAAGGCAATTTAGGATGCAGGAAGATGTTATTTTTCAGCCTGCAATAATGAACAAGATTGGTATTTTTCTGACACATAATCTAAAAATCTTACAAATTTTAGGCAATAGGTAATTCAAGAGGTAAAGAGCAGGCAGGCAATCCAAAAATTACATTTTATTTACCCTATGACGAAGAAGAAAAAGTTTTGAGGAATTATCCACACATATTTAAAGCACATTTTTATAGGCTAGAATTTCTGAGGTAAAAAGAATGAGACCAGACAGCTTTATGTACGTAATCTGTTAGGCCACACTACTTTAACGAGTGTGAATTTCAAATTTCACAACTGAGGAGCAGCATGAGAAAGTAGGAGTGGTCCATTTATAATGATAATGCACTGCAATAAAAAAAAATAAAAAATAAAGTGATATTAAACATTCATTTTTTTCTTAAAAATAACAAACATAAACTAGATATTACTACTTATATTCATATAAGAATGGGGAGACCCAGAGAATTTCTTCATAGAAGATAGACCGGTGAAATACTAGAATTCATGTAATAATTATCCACATAAACTTTATTAAACACAATAATAGAAAAATATCAAAATACACACCAACCTACAACACATAATCTAAAATTAGACTGTACATCTAGATGAGAGACAGGTGGCCACCAATTCTGGATCACACACTCCACAGCGCTCTCACACACACAGTCAGACACACCGATCCAAATATCTGGTCTGGGAATGTAGACCTAAAGTCCCAGGTATATAAGTAAGGTGCAGTTTCTGGGATGATAATTTTTCCAATAAAGGCTTAATTCACATACGGGCCTCAATGCCCCATCCATGCTCTGTGCAATTCCAGCTTTTTCTTTTTTCATATCTCAGGGCCCCCTCCCTCTGATCCCATAATTAGAGTCTCTAAATATAGGGAGAACTACATCTGTATGAGATGGCCATAATTATTTTAAGGTATAGAATCCTATTTGGATTGCTATTATTGAAAAGCTACTGTATAAATCGTTTCCTTTAGACATGTAGCCATTCCTTTCCTAATGGATACTTTCTAGCAGCTTGGCCTTTTATGTTATTGGTTGTTCATGTGTAGCAATTTTATTTACTATATATTTATCAACTAAGGTTTACATTGGATCTCTTTTGGAGATATGTATATATGTGAACATGTATGTGTCCATGTGGATGCAGCTATACATGTATGTTTATATTTCAAATACTGATCGCCCCTGTATGTGACTGTGTGTGTGCACTATGGGTGAATGATGCCTTGATTGGTTTGCAGCTTGGTTGAGAATGATCCTAATGGGAACTAATTACTCTTAATTTACCCTATTATTTAAACTAGGATCATGCACCACTGAGCATGCTCTGAAGAAGCTTGAGTCCAAGCGAAACATGTAAGCATTACCAAAATCACAGCATCCGTGTGAAGACACGGTGAATTCCACCAATTGCTGTGATCCCCCCACAGCCTACCCCGAGTGGCTGCATGCATTCTATTTGCTGACAGGTACCAGGCACACGGAGCTGCCTTGGTTCGGGACTTTAAACATATACCTGCAAGTACTGAAGCCATAGGACTCTGACCCTCCAACTTTCTATACACGCACAAGGGTGGAATCAATTTCATGGGATATTTTGTCTTTGCTTCCCTTGCAATCGGCATGGATAGAGATGATTAGAATGGAGACAAGACAGTGGAGGCTATGACGGTCTATACAGAGAAGGCATAAGACAGTGAGATGTATTTTACCTATCTTCTTTAAGATCTATTACCAGCGATCCCTGCCTCTTCACACTGTGTTAAAGATATCTCTCACAGCACCTGTCAGCTGTCTCAAATCCTCTCTCCAAAGCACTTCTTTATTGCCGAGTCATGGAACGCTCAGTATAATATCTATTGCTTAGCTGCAAACGGGGATATCTCCACACATGACAAATATTATGTGCACAGTCCTATGGAAACTTTCAACTGAAACCCGGCAGTAATTTGCTGTTACCACTGTTGTTATTGACACTTTTTCATATATATGTGAATTAAGCCTTTATTGGAAAAATTATCATCCCAGAAACTGCACCTTACTTATATACCTGGGACTTCAGGTCTACATTCCCAGACCAGATATTTGGATTGGTGTGTGTGATCCAAAATTGGTGGCCACCTGTCTCTCATCGAGACGTACAGTCTAATTTTAGATTATGTGTTGTAGGTTGGTGTGTATTTTGACATTTTTTTATTATTGTGTTTAATAAAGTTTATGTAGATAATTATTACATGAATTCTAGTATTTCACCGGTCTATCCTCTATGAAGAAATTCTCTGGGTCTCCCCATTCTTATATGCTGATTAACTTTATTTCAGAGGATAACCACCCCTAGAGGATTTTTATAAGGGTGTATACACATATATATATCCAGTTTTGTAATTTAAACCTCAGGCTGACGGTGAAAGCGGATCTCTATAGTGGATAAAGCTATTTGTTAGCCTAATTGATTAACCCCTTCAGATCCGTTCTAACTGGATAAAGTCCTAGTTCCGTTTCTCTTGTTATTTAATTACTACTTATCTTACCTTTTGCACAGAGCAGCCCCCATCCTCCTCTTCTCAGGTCCCCCACCAGCGCTCCTGGCACCTCTCCCCCACCTCTCATTTGCTATAGGGGCACCAGTGGCGGCCCATCCCTTCTGGGCGCCACCCCCCCTCCAGGCAGTCACAAAAAAATGTAAAAAAAAAAAATTTGGCCCTTTGAAGAAATACAAAAAAAGGTCCTTAAGTGCACTGTGTTCGGACGCTTATGGGAAGCGCCATGTCTATGCAATCACGAGATTGCAGATGTGGCACTTCATTTGCGGGCTTTTAGCCCACCTTGCGGCGCTTTCTGAAGCACCGAGTAGCTTCCGCCCGGCGCTAGTATCTATTACTATGGCCGGGCAGTTTGATTGACACCTGAGTATGATGTCACTAACTGTTTCTCTCTCCAATCCCAGGAGAGCGGAAACAGGAAGTATGAGAGGAACGGACCTCTCCATAGGAGACACCATTGGAGAGGACAACACACAGCAAGGTAATTAACAGGGGGAGGGGGGTTTGATGGTGACTGCTGCAATTGGTGGTGACACATGCTGCTGCAATTTGGTGACACATGCTGCTGCAATTTGGTGACACATGCTGCTGTAATTTGGTGGTGACACATGCTGCTGTAATTTGGTGGTGACACATGCTGCTGTAATTTGGTGGTGACACATGCTGCTGCCTTTGGTGGGGACACATGCTGCTGCCATTGGTAGTGACACATGCTGCTGCCATTGGTGGTGACACATGCTGCTGCAATGTTGTGACACATGCTGCTGCAATTTGGTGGTGACACATGCTGCTGCAATTGGGTGGTGACACATGCTTCTGCAATTGGGTGGTGACACATGCTTCTGCAATTGGGTGGTGACACATGCTTCTGCAATTGGTGGTGACACATGCTGCTGCAATTTGGTGGTGACACATGCTGCTGCAATTTGGTGGTGACACATGCTGCTGCAATTTGGTGGTGACACAGGCTGCTGCATTTGGTGGTGACACATGCTTCTACAATTTGGTGGTGACACATGCTGCTGCAATTTGGTGGTGACACAGGCTGCTGCAATTTGGTGGTGACACAGGCTGCTGCAATTTGGTGGTGACACAGGCTGCTGCAATTTGGTGGTGACACATGCTGATGCAATTTGGTGGTGACACATGCTGCTGCAATTTGGTGGTGACACATGCTGCTGCAATTGGTGGTGACACATGCTGCTGCATTTGGTGGTGACACATGCTGCTGCATTTGGTGGTGACACATGCTGCTCCATTTCGTGGTGACACATGCTGCTGCAATTGGTGGGGACACAGGCTGCTGCAACTTGTTGGTGACACATGCTGCTGCATTTGTTGGTGACACATGCTGCTGCATTTGGTGGTGACACATGCTTCTGCAATTTGGTGGTGACACAGGCTGCTGCAATTTGGTGGTGACACAGACTGCTGCAATTTGGTGGTGACACATGCTGCTGCAATTTTGGTGGTGACACATGCTGCTGCAATTTTGGTGGTGACACATGCTGCTGCAATTTGGTGGTGACATATGCTGCTGCATTTGGTGGTGACACAGGCTGCTGCATTTGGTGGCGACACAGGCTGCTGCAATTTGGTGGTGGCACAGGCTGCTGCATTTGGTGGTGACACAGGCTGCTGCATTTGGTGGTGACACAGGCTGCTGCATTTGGTGGTGACACAGGCTGCTGCATTTGGTGGTAACACAGGCTGCTGCAATTTGGTGGTGACACAGGCTGCTGCAATTTGGTGGTGACACAGGCTGCTGCATTTGGTGGGCCTGCTGTCCCTCCATCCCTCTGTCCCTCTCCCTCCATCCCTCGTTCATCTCAGACACTAACCACACCACCTTAGAGCCACCCCCACTATTTTACTGAAACCACGCCATTTTCACCAAGTGGGAGGGGTCAAAAAGGAAGGGCGGGGTCTGGCGCTCCCCCATCCTAAAACTTCACCAGCCACCACTGAGGGGCACTCGTGTAAGCTTGCTCCCAAGCCAGAGCGAGGCTTGGCCCCCCCGCTTCCTCCCCACAGGCTATGATTGGTTGCAGTGGGAGCCAATGGGCTCAGGTAAGAATAATGAGGAGCTGGGAGGGGGGGATTTTTTTTACCTTCAAGCAAAGAATGCATGAAGGAAAAAAACCTTATTCCTTCACAACCGCTTTAATGGCCAACACAGTATTTACCCAGCCCAAAAAATAGAGCAGAAGTCCTCAAAAGAATTGTAAAAATTAAGGTTCAGGTTTTATTAGTTACAAACCACTGTAACCCAACACATATTCTTGCAGAGGAAGGGACTGACCCTGGGCAAGAATTTTATATTTTGTGCTACTGTACAGCGGAAAAATTGGGTTTTAATTGGTGGTGGTACCCAAACACCACAACTTGACAGAAAAATTCCTGCAGAGCACAGGATAGACCCTGCTTTAACAAGCATTCCCCATATCTGCAACTGTCACACAGCTGCAAAAAATGTTTTTTGTATGGTGGTACCCAAACACCATAACTGAGAGAATTTTTCTCCCACTAAATGTACCAGTTTAAATTTAAACTTGCTGTGACACAGCTGCTATAAAAATTCAAGTGCCACATTAAAATTGCCATTGCAAAGCAGTCTGTCCTCATTTTTAGATGTATTGGTAGCAGGCCTACAACAGTGACAGGTGAAGTATGTGCTAATAGTGGCACCATGTGAGGTATTTTTGGAACCTGCAGCCATCAATCCTCCAGATATTTCATTCTCCGGAAGAGCTCTGGCTTTCCTCTTGTAACATAGATCAAGGCGAGTCGCCATCCAGTCATGGTCTTTCTCCTTGATGCCACAAATCCTAACATCCTTTCACAGGCTCTGGAGCATGAGGAAGCCTATGTGCTGCAAACAACTGGAGTTGGAGGAAACCAATTCTTCAGTGTCGCTGAGGATGACTTGCGCTAAGATGCTTCCCCCAGCCACGTACTACTCCTGAGGTCTGGGAGGCATAAAATACACCCCTGAAATGCTGCCCTATGTCATCTTCAACCTCAGCCTCAGTGCCTTAAAGGGCAACCATACTCCTCCTCCTCCTGCTGTGTCCTCACAGGGACAGTCTCTGGAGACGGCAAGCTCTGAGATGAAAGATGTCCTCCTACGGTCCTAACTCTAAATTTCCAGAGCCTCCATTGTAGGAGCGCATATAGGAATGGATAGATTAAAGTGTTACTAAACCCAGGACCCTGAATTCACTATATCTAGTCTCCCACAGTACACAGAACATGGAAATGCAATTATATTAGTAAATATAAACTGCTAAATACCTTTTCTCATCAGCAGTATATAGCAGTCTTGTGACTTCTATGAGTATCTGGTTAAAGCTTGTAGGATGAGTTTTCATTTTGCACTGACTGTCCTATCAGGATGCATGATCCCTGACCCTCTATCTGCACAGTGCTGATTAGCCCTGTGATGATCACATGCACCCTCTCAAGAAAAAAAAAAAAAAGGAAATTTAGAGTTAGGACCGCAGTATATACATGCCCAAGTGTGGGCACTGTGGCTTATGCATATACCGTATTTGCAAATGAGTTCAAACAAAACCCTCTGTTTTTAACATAAATTGTTAAACAGGCAGGCTGGCTGGTAAGTGTGCTGGGAAATCTTTTGTTTGTGATGTGCATTGCCCATCCATGTGCACCTTGCTGCAAAGGCCAGTTATAGGTTGGGATGGTTGACACTTTTTTTGTACAGTTGGATGAATTGGGTGCTGGACATCACATGTGTCCCTGTGTCTTTAAGTAGGGGTGGGCTCCCTCCAGGAATACCTGCCCTTAATCTCTACATTCTTATATTTGCTCCTACTGTGGAGGCTCTGGAAATGTAGTTAGCACTGCAGTATATACACAGAGGTCCCTTGGCATGGGCACTGCTGCTTATGCATATATTTGCAAATGTGTGCAAACAAAACCCTCTATTTTTAACCAGCTCTTTGTACATCCAAAGAGTGAACCCTTAATCACAAGCTGTGTGGTGACCGGCTTCAAAGTGAAAGTGATGTGGCAGATCCATAGCTGCCGATCACTTTCACAGAGACAGCTGCGTGGTGCCACACCCCTCCCGAGCACTCACCAGAGCCCGGGAACACATCCACCGGCTGGGGGAGAAAGATTGCAGTTAGCTCAAGGCAAATCCATGCCTCGATCTTACTTGCAAACAGTGAAGCCGGAAGTGATGTCACTTCCGGTTTCAGATGCACCCTTTCCTGGCCAGCACAGCCAAGGGACACTTCTAACCAAGCCAATCTGTGCCTGGTTAGATGGTGTGAAGGGCAGGGGAGACTTGGGGTTTATTAGAGTACCTATCACCTGCCTAATGCTATATCATAGGGGTTTATTAACCCCTTATGATAGCAATCAAGTAAAAATAAATATAAAAAGAAAAAAGTAAAAAAAAATTATAATTAAATATAATAAAAAATTACCAAAAACCCCCGTAGCCCAGCACTAGGGATGAGCTTCGTGTTCGAGTCGAACTCATGTTCAACTCGAACATTGGCTGTTCGGCCGTTCGCCGAATTTCAAATTTCGAGTGGCGTGTCACAGCCCATGATTCACTGCGGCACCGCAGTGCATTGCTGGCTGATGATTGGCCAAGCATGCACTATGACCCGCATGCTTTGGCCAATCACAGCACCATCAGCAAAGAGAGCCATAATTGGCCAAAGGAAGGGTGTCTTTGGTCAATCATGGCTCAGGGGAGTAGGTACACGCCCCACACTATATAAGGCCACCTGCGTGTCGGCCTTGTGTAGTGTGTTGCGGCATGTGAGAGAGATAGAGAGAGAGTCAGAGTGTCATTTCATTTCAGTTAGATTGACTGCAGCTGAATACCTGAATCGCCTGCCTGCTCTGTGTATTTAGTATATATATGTATATATATATATATATATATATATATATATATATATATATATATATATACATACATACACACTGTATTCAGTTTAGCTAGATCTCACTTCAGAGTGTTCCTGTTATTCACGCTGCAGTTTATTAAGTCAGTGTAATGTTTACTGGGCTCAGTGTGCAGGTAAAGCTGACTGCAGACCATCCCTGTTCTCATCCTAATAATATATGCTAGCAGTTGATTGAGCTAAGCTGTAGTTTATTAAGTCGGTGTACTATATACTGGGCTCAGTGTGCACGTAAAGCTGAAATCAGACCATGCCTGTTCTCTTCCTAATAATATAGGCTGGCAGTTGACTGAGCTAAGCTGCAGTTTATCAAGTCAGTGTACTATATACTGGGCTCAGTGTGCATGTAAAGCTGACTGCAGACCATCCCGTTTTCTCACCCAAGCTCAGGGTACTTTGTCTGCCAAAGCAGCTGCCAAAGTGGCCTCCTCCCTCGGCTCAATGGCAGTCACTCCTTCCCTAGCCCCACCATGTCCTGAGGAGTCCCCCGAACTGTTTGACCACAGTGTTGGGTACATGCTGCAGGAGGATGCGCAGCGTTTTGAGGGCTCAGATGATGGTACCCAGCTTAGGGAAGGCAGTTACGCAAGCCCAGAGAGAGGGGGTGCCCAAGAAGGACAGCAAACTGGCAGTCGTGTTCCCCCAGCTGCAGCATACTGCCAGGTTTGCTCCAGTGATGAGGAGGGAGGGGATGATGAGGTCACTGACTCTACATGGGTGCCTGATAGGAGAGAGGAGGAGGCACATCTCCAACAAGGCAGGATGCCCTCCAGGGGCCAGCTTAAGGGCAGCACACCGACTGCATCACACTGCAGAGCTCCACATGTGCAGGGCGCTGCTGTCTCTGAGCATTATTCCAAAAGTTCTTTGGTGTGGGCCTTTTTTGAAATGTGTGCAGCAGATCGCACCATTGCTATTTGCAACATATGTCTGAAGCCTATCTCATGTGGCCAAAACAGCAGCCGCTTGGGCACCACATGCTTGACCAGACATATGTCGACCTGCCATGCAGTCCGTTGGCAAGCATACATAAAAGACCCACACCAAAGAACAAAGCAGACCTCTCCTTGCTCCTCATCAGCTGGGATCTCCAATCCCTTCTGTCCTCTCAGAAACTTGCACTGAGAGGAATGAAGGTGTAGAATTAGGTGCGTCACTGCCAAGTACTTGCGGGCAATCTGCTATCAGTACACCAATGTCTGATTGTACCAGGAAAATTTCCCTGCCCCAGCTGCTGCACCGCCAAAAGAAGTTCGCTCCCAGCTATCCACATGCTCAGTGGTTGAATGCTAGCTTGGCTAAATTGCTAGCACTTCAACTGCTGCCTTTTCAGTTGGTAGACTCTGCCCCCTTCTGTGAGTTTGTGGAATGTGCGGTTCCTCAGTGGCAGGTTCCCAAATGCCACTTTTTCTCACGGAAGGCGATTCCAGCTCTCTACCGGCATGTGGAAGGCAATGTCTTGGCCTCGCTGGACAGGGCGGTCAGCGGTAAGGTGCATATTACTGCTGACTCATGGTCCAGCAGGCATTGACAGGGACGTTACCTATCTTTCACGGCCCACTGGGTGACTCTGCTGGCAGCTGGGAAGGATGCAGGGCAGGGTGCAGCAGTGTTGGAGGTTGTTCCACCACCATGCCTCCAAAATGCTACTAGTGGTGATTCTGACACACCTCTCTCCTCCCCCCTCCTTTTCTTCTTCCTCCATGGCCTCTTCCTGTGCTGATTTGTCCTCGGAACCAGCGGTGCTCAGTAGGCATTCAAGGAGCTACGCAAGTATGCAGGCAAAAAAATGCCATGCGGTGCTTGAGCTGGTGTGCTTGGAGGACAGGAGCCACACTGGGGCAGAGATTCTGTCAGCTCTGAAGGGGCAGGCTCAGAGGTGGTTGATGCCACGCCAGCTTAAGCCAGGAATGGTCATTTGCGACAATAGCACCAACGTCTCCGCCCTCCAACAGGGACAACTGACCCATGTGCCCTGTTTGGCTCATGTCCTTAACTTGGTGGTGCAGTGGTTCTTGGGCAGGTACCCAGGCTTACAGCATCTCCTGAGGCAGGCCAGGAAAGTCTGTGTGCATTTACGCTGGTCATATAATGCCAGTGCTCAGCTGGCTGACCTCCAAAAGGAATTTAACCTGCCCAAGAACTGCCTAATCTGAGACATGCCCACCAGGTGGAACTCAACGTTGGTCATGCTGCAGTGGCTGCACACGCAGCAGAGGGCCATCAATGAGTACCTGTGCGACTATGGCACCAGGACAGGGTCAGGGGAGCACTGTCCTGTCACCATTTGAGGGGGCCACGAGGATGGTGAGTAGTGACAGTGCATGCATCAGTGACACTGTCCCTCTTGTCCACCTGTTGGAGCACACGCTGAGTGGAATAATGAACAGGGCACTTGAGGCAGAACAGAGGGAGGAAGAGGAGGACTTCCTTAGCTCTCAAGGCACCCTTTATCCAGATAGTGTTCCTGCTGGCCCGCCGATCACACAGGAAGAGGACGAGGAGGAAGAGGAGGAGGGGGATTGTGTCAGCATGGAGGTGGAGCCTAGCACTCAGCATCAGCAGCAGTCTTTAAGGGATCATTTACAGTCCCAAGAAACCCATGGACTTGTACGCGGCTGGAAGGAGGTGGCTGTGGATCATGTCGTCCTTAGTGACCAAAAGGACTGCAGACCAAATGCCTCAGCAAACCTACGCTGCATGGCCTCCCTGATCCTGCAAAGCCTGTGGAAGGATCCTAGTATTCGTGGTATCAAGGAGAGGGATAAATACTGGCTGGCAACCCTCCTTGATCCACGTTACAAGGGTAAGGTTGTGGACCTTTTCTTGCCATCGCAGAGGGTGCAGAGGATGAAACATCTTCGGGAGGCCTTGCAGAAAGGTTTGTGCAACACATTTCCAGAGCCTGGGAGGTTACAAATTCCTGGTCCTGGACAACGTGTTGCTGAGGCTTCGGAAGGAGCGGTGGAGAAGGTTGCCGTCTGACCGATGTGTTCAGACAATTTTTTAGTCTGCAGCCCCAAGGTTTGATCGGTTCCAGCAACCATCGCCAGCGTCTGATTTACATGGTGCAGGAATACCAAGGGGCAAAATCAGACTTGGACACCTTTCCCACCGAAAATCCTCTGGGTTACTGGGTCTTGAGGATGGATCACTGGCCAGAGCTTTCACAGTATGCAATTGAGCTACTGGCCTGTCCTGCATCCAGCGTTCTTTCGGAACGCACATTTAGTGCTGCTGGAGGCTTTGTAACCGATCACAGGGTGCGCCTGTCCACCGAATCGGTCGATCGGCTGACCTTCATAAAAATGAATCAGTCTTGGATCACCAGCTACCAAGCCTCTGATGCTGATGTAACCGAATAATTTTTTTTTTTAATGTGAGATCCCTTCAAGACTGCCTATGCTGATGCTGAGCGACTATCCTGTTATGCTGAGTGACTATCCTCTTACTCTTCAATTTTCATGCTGATAGCTTGTAAGAACATTTTTGGTTCTGGGCACCGCCACCAGTGGCTAAGGCCCAATTTTTCTGCCCCTGTTTAACAGGGGCGTATAATTACAAGTTTTGATGCAATACTTTGCAGCAGGGCTCATTCCTGCGCTCCAACTATAGTATCTGTGAGGGGTTGCAGTGTTGTGGTACCAGTGGCTAAGGCCCAATTTTTCTGCCCCTGTTTAATAGGGGCGTGTAATTACAATTTTTGCTGCAATAATTTGCAGCAGGGCTCATTCATGCACTCCAACTAGAGTTTCTGTGAGGGGTTGCAGTGTTGTGGCACCAGCACCTGTGCCTAAGGCCCAATTTTTCTACCCCTGTTCAACAGGGGCATGTAATTACAATTCTTGATCTAATATTTCACAGCAGGGCAAGTTCCTGCACCCACCAAGAGTAACTGTGAGGGCTTACAGTGTTGTGGCAACACCAACACCTAAGGCCCCAATTTCTGCAGAGTATATAGGGCAGGCCCCTACTTTCAAACATCCAACTTACAAATGACTCCTACTTTCAAACAGAAGGAGACAACAGGAAGTGAGAGGAAATCTACCCCTAGGGAGGGAAATTCTCTCCTGTAAGGGTTCCTTGTTTCACTAAAAACCCCAAATTTTCAAAATCCAATTATCGTTGGGACAGAAAGTGAGGTGAAATCTTCTGAACAGGTGCACAGACAGAAAAACAAAGGTTACATACAGGGGTGATAACCCTTCCCTAGGTTTTCCAAAAAGCTTAAAAATAGATTTTGTGGCTGGAGCTACACTTTAAAAATGTACCAGTTCAAAATTACAAACAGATTCTACTTAACAACAAACCTACAGTCCCTTTCTTGTTTGGACCGCCTGTATACTGCTGGTCATAGTATATAGGGCCTGGGGGCCCCACGCCTTTCCTTTTTTAAATTTGGGTGCGGGGTTCCCCTTAATATCCATACAAGACCCAAAGGGGCTGGTAATGGGCTGGGGGGGGTACCCATGCCTTTTTTCTCAATGATTTTCATCCATATTGCCGGGAGCAGACATTACATTAAAGCCGCAAGCCGTTTTAAATGACTTTCATACGTTTAGAAATGTTATTTTGTGCAGGGACAGTTCTAAACACGGGAAACACATGCCACTTTACAGGCATACTATAGACACTCACCAGGCACGATATTTAAAGGAATATTTCATTTTTATTTTTTTCACTTTAAGCATTTATTAAAATCACTGCTCCTGAAAAACGACCGTTTTTAAAACTTTTTTTTGCATTAACCCTGGGGCAGGACTGGGGTCCCCAAATCCTTTCTAGGACAGTAACTTGCATATTAGTCTTTAAAATTCACACTTTTGAATGCTCATGTTTGAGTCCACTTTAACAGGGTTTTGAAAGTTCGCACAAACTATCGGTCTGTTCACAAGTTCTGGTGCGAACCAAACCAGGAGGTGTTCGGCTCATCCCTACCCAGCACACCTGTGCAAATGCATATGCGAGCCCAGGGTATGCACGTGCATGTTAACCGTAGTGGCATCATATGTGTGACATATTGCCGCAAATGTCAGAGTGAGAAGAAGAATTCTAGTACAAGAGCTACTAACTCTAAACTGATGAGCTGTAAAGGCTTTTAAAGCGTCACCTATGGGTATTTTTTGCCACCATAGTTTTTGGCGATATTGCGGGCGCACGCAATTTTAAGACATGGAATGTTTGGTAGCTATTTACTCAATGTAACCTCATCTTTTATATTTTAACCAAAAACGGGTATTATATGATGAGGTCTTTTCTTAAAAATTTGCAGCAATATGTCAAACAAAAATGTGCAACTATCACCTTTTTATTCTACAGGGCCCCTGCTTTCAGAAAATATATCATGTTCGGGGGGTTAATTATTTTATTGCCAAAAATTAAGATCTTTACATGTATGCGAAAAATAAAAAAAGTTGCTCTGGAGCCAAACTGCTTGGTTGTTTTTTTGGGGCTGACTGGTAAGTGTGCTGGGAAATATTTTGTTTGTATACAATGGCAGGAGTAGCTGTGGATGAGGAAGCAGAATAGGGGGCTTTGGCAGCCACAAAAGGGGACAAACAAACAAAACACAGACCACAACAATACAAACAAAACAAAAAGCTGCTACTATATACAATTCCATACAAAAAACAAAGAGTCACAACAAAACAAACAAAAATAAATAAGACAGACAAAAATATAAAATATACCATATATGTACTGTGTGTGTGTGTATATGTGTGTGTGTGTGTGTGTATATATATATATATATATATATATATATATATATATATATATATATATATATACACATATACACACACACAGCATTATGTATTAATACATTATGCATAAAGTAAAGTAAACTATGAATTCATTCCAAAACAAATGCAAACTGATTTATCAATCAGTAAAATCATCCTTGTGTATATATATATATATATATATATATATATATATATCCCATCACTCTTCTAAAAAGGGCGCTAAATTGATCATTGATTATAAGGACAATTTTTGTGTAACTTTTAAATGATAAAATTCATCAACTTTTTTTCAACCTGCAAGATAACTTTGTCAAAATCCCCCCTCCCCCCCTCTTGGGTGTGGGATGTATTCTATCAAGGGCCACAAAAGGAAAATTGTTTTGTTGACATGGTATTAAACAAAATGCCAGGCCACAGGACTACATAGATTGCCCATGAAAATATTATAGATGTAGTCATAGATCCATTGCCAGAAAATGCGTTAGGTGTTCCCAACAAAAAATGAATTGCATGGACATATCAGCAGTCCAGCAGCAGGCATTTCCCAAATTTTTTAGAAACTAATCTCTTACCACTGGGTCATATAATCAAATTTAAATGTGATAATTGTCCCTATTGCAGGTTTATTTATAAATGGAAAAGAGTCTAATGGAAGAGACTTACAAAGATCAACACCCTTAGTTTGTTAACTACTAGAAACTAAAAGATTCTGCATTGATGTACTTTTACAAAAGGTAATATTCAATTTATCATCTATAAAATGATTGATAATCTCATCCTCCTGAAGGATATGCCTTTGCATTGGGTTATTATTTTTGACTGATTATTCAATTACGTAATTAAACAGATTTTGAGGGGATCTTGTGTGATCTCCCACTGATATAACAAGAGGACTTTTCTTAGCACATTTAAAGGATTTCTACTACAACCTTGTTTAATATACCGATGTTGTAAACATTTGGCCTCCCTTTTAAATGTTTCAAAAACGCTTCTAAAATGCAAAAACGAATTGCTCACCATTGGTTTATGGTGTATTTTAATCCTATCATTGGTCTCTCTATAAATGCATAAAAATCCAGAAAGGAAAGTGAGTTTTGATCATGGGTTGAGAGGTGGGAAAGGTGAGAAATAGATTAAAGATTGACTGAACCTCAACAGTTCAACAGGTCCAGACCAAAAGATCATAATGTCATCGATATACCTCCACTAAAAATCAACATAGTGGAGGGATATATAGGGAAATCCTCTACCACATCCTAATATAATAGTCTGGATCATAATGACAATATTGCCTCCCTGGTCAGATGGTTTAAATAGTATCCTCACAACTCTGCAGTAATTTGAGGGCCCTATATTGTCCGGGAGTCAGATTCCATCCACCATTTTATAGGATAATGCTTCAATGTCCCTTGCCAATATTTTTACAATTAGTTTGTGTGGGAAATTTTGTAGATTTCTTTTTATCCTTCCATGTGATCCATGTTTCTTTCCTTCTTCCTTCCTACTACTGTGCCTCCTATTTTGGTGTTCTTGAGACTGAGTTGGACCCACTTTAAAAAAAAAAAAAAAAAAGAAAAGAAAAGAGGATTAAACTTGGAGATGGCTCCTGGTTGTCTGAATGTCAATTGTGCATCACCTAATGTGTCTCCACCATCAACATCTTGTAAAGGATCGAAAAGATCTAAATCTCCATCAATGGACCTAAATGGAAATATAGCCTTTGTTTTTAACTTGTAAATAACATATGTCAGAAAGATAGTTACCACCACCTTGTGATTGCATACTACTATGCGCCTTGTTCTTCAGACTTGCTAAAGTAACATCCGTCCATGAATTGTTTGTGTGAAGTCCTAGAATCTACATGGGAAGCAGCACAAGAAGATGAGGACTATATGCCTGATACATTTCCATCTTCTACCAAGCCTCATCTCTTTAATCCTGGTTTGTTTATCTGCACACCCTTCCTGTCTGAGATGGCATATGATCTCTAATTTTTTTTTTAACATGTAAACAAATGGCTCATTTACACTGTACAGGCCTCTATGCCCATGCGAATGAAGCCTAAATCAAAATTTTACACTTAATTTAACCAGTTCTAGAGACTTCATTTTGTGTTTAAATTTTTGTATAATTTTTTTTTTTTAAGTTATATTTTATACTTTCCCAGATGGAGCAATTTAGTGTATGTTTCTGTTCCTTATCAGCAGGAATCTCTCAAAAGAAACACCAAAAGATATTTTACTAGTGTGGCACAATTGTGTTCCTTGATGCCCCAATCATTTTTTTAAACCCAGTACTTTTATTACCAAGTCACGGCTAGCACAAAAAGCTCCACTGTTGTGCCACTATGGAGAGAAATCTTAGAAATATTACAATATTACAGTGTGATGTGTTTCACTGTTGGTTACGAAAAACAAACTCATTTGATGCAGTTACAACATTGTTGCATAAGCATGACTGCCACCCAACAATGTGTTAATCGTGGTTATAACCTTTATGTCATCATGCTGTCACTTCCTGACAGTTGTAGATATTTGGTTCTGTAATACTTTAATGTTTTTATTTTTTTCATTAAAGCTCACAAGTCACATTCTTTTTAACCACTGGATGTCCCCCAGTTTCAGTGGTTATACCGGAATGATGCCTGCACCTACAGGCATCATTCCTGTATGTGAAAAACAAAAATTAAACTGCGCTTATGATATCAAATTACTTATTATACAGCTGCACCACTCTAGTGAGATATTATCAAAAAACAAAAAAATACATAAAAATAGTGTTGCGCTGAAAAACTAAATACATTAAATGAAAAATTATTCATATATTATTGAACATAAACAGTGAGTCCATGAGTCACCAGCGTGACAACAGATAAGTCAACAAGTATCTTGACTGTTAAATCACCAACAGAATCCTCCACCTTGTGATTAAACAACCACCAATCTAAGAATGTGCTCTTACCAGAGAGCATTGACCACCTATTATGGGGGGGTCAAAGAAGGCTCTTGTATCACAGATGCTCCTACCCCGTTATGTAATCTGCATACGGAAGATATCACTTCAAGCAGCCATTGGGGAAATCAACAAATCCTCTTCTTCCAACGGAAGAAACAAATGGCATACCCAATAAGAGACACCAAAATAGCGTTAAACCTCATTCCAGTATGTAAATTTGCAGCCTTTCTTGCAGAAGTGATCTGAGTGTCTAATTAGCCACTCAATCACTTCTGCGGGTGGCGGAAGGGGTTCCCACCCAACTCCTGTGGCTCTCCGGTCAGATCACGGAGGCCGGTAGTGATGCGTCCGGCGGCGATGGCTGCCCCCTACAGGGATAGAGGAACTGACGTCGTTCCCCTCTCTCTGTAACCCTGGAAACCGGAAGTGATGACATAACTTGTCGTTCCCAGTTTCGGCTCTTTGTTTACCTGACCACCAGTGGCCAGGGGAGCAGCTGATTAGTCTGATCTGTGTCTGATCGACTGCATTGGGGGCAAGAGGAGATATTTGGGTTCTAATAGACCCCAGATCTCTCCATAAAGAGGACCTGACATGGCCCATGCTGTCACAAGGGATGTTTTTCAGATATTCCTGCACCGTTAGGTAATCCGCATATGGAAGACGGGGGAGATCACTTCAAGCAGTGAGTGGGGAAATCAACAAATCCTCTTGTTCCAACGGAAGCATCAAATTGCATACCCCAATGAGAGATAAGATGCCAAAATAGTGTAAAACCTCATTCCAGTATGTAAATTTGCAGCCGGCAATTCTCTCTCGCTAATTAGCCACTTGATAACTTCTACGGGAGGCGGAAGGGGGTCCCACCCCCCTCCCACGGCTCTCCAGTCTGATTGCGGAGGCCAGGAGTGATGCGGCTGGCGGCGATGGCTGCCCTGTACAGAGAGAGAGGAACTGACATTGTTCCCCTCTCTCTGTAAACCTGGAAACGAGGAGCGACAAGTTATGTTCTCACTTCCGGTTTCGGCACCGTTAAGTAATCTGCATACGGAAGACGGGGGAGATAACTTCAAGCAGCCAGTGGGTAAATCAACAAATCCTCTTGTTCCAACGGAAGCACCAAATGGCATACCCCAATGAGAGATAAGAAATAGTGTAAAATCGCATGCAACAGGATTTCATTAAAAGTAATGCACTTACATGTCGATGGATAAAAACAGTGTGTGTAATATGGGCACAATGGTATACATGTGCTTTCATCTGAACACGATGAAGGGAAACGACACCTCAACCCGACCGGTTTCGTCACTACAATGACTTCTTCTGGGGTGTGGGCATCTTTTCTCGTCATCGCTAATAAATACTCCCCATATTCATCTGAGCCTCATTCTGATACTCCACCTTGTGTGGTTCATCGCATTAAGCCAAGCCTCGTTCTGAACAGTTATGCTGTTCGAACGTCATTTGGAGTCCAGCCTCGCTCTGATTACATGTCTGCACTCTAGACTCGCCCAGAGTCGATACACTGTCACATGACCTGAAATCCCGGAAGGGCAGAGCTCGCAGCTCCAATATAGAGTACATAGCCTCATCCTGTGGTGACAAAGAGTTCTAAGCTCCCACAACATGGATGAAAATGAGAATGGGCTCTGACACTGTATATACTACAAATCCTGCACTCAATATGCCAAAGTATAAATGAGAAAAACGACACATTTTATACTGAAAATAATTAATAAATTAATTAAAAAATATATTTTAAAATATATAACAACATTATATGAATTATCCAAAAAACAGTTTACATCCCAGTCCACATTTAACCCATGTGAAATATAACTTTTGAGGAGAAACATCCATTTAGTTTCTATCTTAGATAGTTCCCTAACTTTCAGGCTACCCCTCCAGTGTGATACAAAACTGTCTATACCCGTGAAAAGAGTTCCAGCTGGGTTCCTACCATGAACTAGATCATAGTGTCTGGAGACACTATGATTTTTATATCCTTTTACGGATATTAGCTATATGTTCATTGAGCCTTACATTCAGTGCACGGGTGGTATGGTCCACATACAATATAACCCACATGGGCACTGAAACCAGTAGACCACATGTTTCTAAAAGTAATGAAGGATTTCACTAAATACTTTCTTGAGGTGGCCCTTAAAGAAAATTCTGTCATTTTTCTCTTTTTACATTTGTTGAGGCCACAAACCTGAAAATGTCCACATTTGTAATACCCAATGAGACTGTGAAAGAGGAGATCTAGAAGGGGGATCTAGAATGTTATGTGCTATCTTATCCTTCAAGGACGGAACACCTCTATATACAACTTAAGGTTTGGGTGGTAAAACCGGGGCCAAGAACTTGGTCGTTTTGTAGAAAATGCCAATGTTTATGCATTATGAGTTTAATGTTAAATGTTATGTAGAAAAGGACACAAATGTGTGGAAAAGTTGGTCAGATATCCATTCTTACTATTAGATTGATCTGCCCTTTCTATAAGCAGCATATATCTATCAATATTTCTAGCTGGATTTAATGTGGCCTCCAAAGAAACAGGATCATAATCCTTCTGCAAAAATCTTTGTGTCAAAACTCCTACTTGTCGCTCAAAGTCCTCCAAGGAAGTAAAGTTCCATCTAATGTGAAGGAATTGTCCCTTGGGGGACCCCGTCGAACCAAGCCTTATGGTGACAACTATCCCTCGATATATGCTTTTCGATCAGTAGATTTGAAAAACGTAGACGTTATCAGATGGCCTTCCTCCACTTTAATGGAGAGGTCCAAAAAATTGATCTCTTTTTGACTCATCTCATAATTGAGTCTGATACCTCTATTATTCTGATTTAATGTGTCCAAGAATTCCATGAGGGAGGAGGAGTTTCTCTTTCATAGGAGGAGGATGTTGGGCATCGATGACATCCTCCTCCCATTTGGCCATAAATAAATTGACCACACTTGGGGCGTGTTTGGCCCCCATTGCCACACCCCTATTTGAGGAAAAAATCACCCCCAAACCAAAAATAATTGTGAGATGCTGCAAATTTTAAAAGGTCCAAAATGAACTCTTTCTGGATAGAAATCAAATCAGAATCTCTATCCAAATAATGTGACACTGCAGATATACCCAAATCATGGGGAATTATGGTATATAACAAAGCAACGTCCCCGTCACTAACCACCATCCCTCCTGAAATGGACAGTCCTTAATAAGATTAACTGCCCTAGTGTCCTTAATGTATGAAGGCATTTTCTTAACCAATTGCTGTAAATAGGTATCAATATATTTGCCCGCCCGGGAATTTACAGAATCCATACCGCTGATGATTTTACGTCTCGGAGGCAAATAGGATCTTTATGACCCTTAGGTAAATAATACATAACCGGTGTCCTTGGGGAAGCAGGGACAAGGAAAGAAAATTATTTTTTATTGATGATACCTTGACCATGAGCTCTGGAAACCAGCTTCTCAAATTCATTTTTATAAGGGCCCATAGGGTCCCTTCTTAATGGGACATATGTGTCATGATCATGTAATATGTTTATCATTTCTGTTAAATAAGCTCCACTCCAAAGACATGCTGGTAGGTTAATTGGATCCTGTCTAACTTGTCCCTAGTATGTATGAATGTGAGTTAGGGACCTTAGATTGTAAGCTCCTTGAGGGTAGGGACTCATGTGAATGTACAATGTACATGTTAAGCGCTGCGTAAATTGACGGCGCTATATAAGTACCTGAAATAATAAGCACTTTTGTCCAACACAACGATTCCCCCTCCTTGATCCGCAGGTCTAATCACTAAATCCTTCCGGTCACATTATAGTTGTAATCCCTTGTCAAGATGAGCATGCATCTTGACATTTTTAACTTGAACCTTATCAAGATCTCTAAGCACAACATCTCTAAACACCCTCACTGAGGATGCCTCCCCACCCGGAGGATTAAATAATGACGCATTGGAGAGATGAGACGATTGAACGTCTGACACCAATCTTCCTTTCTTTCAATCTATCTTTTGATATGACATTTTCTAATATATTTGTGTATATCCATAAAGGTATGGAATTTATCCAGAGCTTTAGGTGGGGCAAACTTCAAACCTTTATCCAGTATTGCTTTTTCTTCTTCTGTGAGGAACGGGGTACTCAAGTTATAAATGCCCTTACCTGTTACTCCCTTTTTCTCTTTCGCTTGAACTCTCCTCTCCCCACTAGTCCCTCTTTTTGGCCTCCCATTTCCCTGTGGTCTTGTCCCTGTTGGGGAAAATCCCTATATTTAAACTGTCCAGATCACGGTCCTTGAGTATCTGGAAACCTAGAGCCTGTACCTTGTATTAAGGAATGGTTTTTGGGTCTTCCTGGTGGATTAGGATGAAAATGATTCCCATGTTTCTGGGGCCCCGGACCTCTATGATGGTATTGATTATTATTGGGATGATACTGACTCCCATATCTTTGGGGCCAGGATCTCTATGATGATATTGGTCATTATTACTATGGCCAAAAGGTTTAGGACCTCTTTGATGTTATTTGCGGGGTCCCCCATCATGTCCATAATGTGTTCCACCCCGAAATTGATTATATCCAAAATCATCTGCTCCTAAGGGGCCATATCTATTATTAACTGGGACATTAAATTGTTGGTTGACCTCACTTCTGAATGAGAAGGATTTTCCTTCTCCATTATCCCATGGGGTAATTAGAGACCTAGGTAGAGAGTTTCTAGACTATAATCTCCCACTCCTAGGGTGTGAATAGGAGAAATGGGAATTAGATCCATTTTCAACTCTGGGAGACCTCTGGTTGGGTCCACCTTCCTGTCTTGGAGGGACCTAAATCCAATCAGTTTGATTGCCATTCCTATTAAGGTCACCCCCTACGATAGGTTTGTCCCCCATGGTTTGTTCAAGTGCAATTTTATTTTGCCACTCGAACACAAACCCCCATTTGGTTGTCCCCCATATCCCTATTATATTTTTTCTTCTTTTTAATTTTCTGGTCATTTTCTTCCTTTTCAAGGGTTTTCTTTAAGTTGGTAGAACATTCCTTATACTCCTCACTGTTCTTAAAGAGAATTAGTTTCTCTATAATTTCTTTAATCTGGGTGTCGAAATTGGATAATTTCTGCATTTTCTTATCTTTTAAAAACTTCAAAAAGCTCAAACCAGTTTCATTAAAATATTTGAACCATTCATCCAATTGCATATCTCCCTTCTAGGGACTGACCCCCCATCGGAGGCTCCTAGGAACCATAATGTCTGAGAGGTATTGTTCAAAAAATGCAATATCCCATTGGGCATGAATTTCATAAACTGATTTTTATCCTCATAAAAAGGCTCCCTAGATCACTGTCACCCCCCTTCGAGATAAAAAAAATCCCCTCAGTGTTAATATTGCGTGAAGCTCTATAGTCAAACACATCCATTTACAAATAATGCTAAATCACAGCTGCAGTAAACGTTGTAACGAGCCCCTGCTCGCTCGGTTTCACTCTCCCGACACTCCTCTGCTGCTATAGAATCAGATTGCAGATCGCAACGTCTGATGGTTCAGTCATTTGATGCTCCAGGATTAGAACTACAGCTATGGGCCATTCGAATCCAGTTGTGATAGCTCAGAACAAACACCAGGCAGGCTGTATGTTAGTTCAAACAGGGATCTCTAAACTTAATCTGACTGGCTTCGGGTGTAATGGCAAATCGGGCAAGCAGAGCTTCTTTTACCCGGCCATAATCTTTAGCGTCCTCATCCTCCAGGGCCCGATACGCATCGGCTGCTCGGCCAGTCAAATTACTCGCCAGTAAGGCAACCCAATCTTGGGACAGTACATTATGTATCTGGCATAGTCTCTCAAAGTCCTGCAGGGATGCTTCATTTTCCTCCTCTCCTTCCTTAAATAGTTTGAACGCCTGAAAAGGCAAATTACGGAAAGGCGCTGTATCTTTAGGTGTTGTCTCCGATTGCCGTATTTCCGCCATTCTCCACTCATGTTGCCGCTCTAGTTCTCTCTCTTGTCGCTCATCCTGCAGCTGGATGTCTCTAATGGCATTCTGTATGGTGGTCTCTGATGGGTTAGCACCATATAATGCCAACCGCTCTCGAACTCGTTGCTGAAAAAAGTCTTCAACTGACCGGGGTCCCGCATCACCATACCTCTGATCCATCTTGGCTAGCTCACTGATCAGGGTGGCCTTTTTCTATGTCCCACCAGTCCCTCCACGGCTCTCAAGTAAGTCTTTCAGCGTGGCTCTCCTGCAGGCTGCATAGCTGGCTATTCACTGTGGTGGTTTGGAGTGTCCCAGTAACTGGAGAGCAAATCCCACCGCTGCCAACCAATGTAACGAGCCCCTGCTTGCTCGGTTCCACTTTCCCGACATCCCACTGCTGCCACCAATGTAATGAGCCCCTGCTCGCTCGGTTCCACTCTCCCGACACTCCTCTGTGGCTATTGAATCTGATTGCAACGTCTGATGGTTCGGTCATCCGATGCTCTGGGGATTAAACTACAGCTATGTGCCGTTCAAATCCAGTTAGGATAGCTCAGAACAAACAGGCAGGCTGTATGCAAGTTCAACCAGGAATCTCTTTTATTGAAAGGAATACAGGCTCTTTTATACAGTAAAAGAGGAGGTGCATACCTCCTGCTCATATTACTCTAAACATACACCTGTGACCAGAAACCTAATTAACATGGGCTAATTAACTAATCCCTTTAGACAGCCTAGATGACTCAGTCATGACTAGGGATGAAATTCGAGTTCGAGTCGAACTCATGTTCGACTCAAAAATCGGCTGTTCGCCAGTTCGCCGAACAGCGAACAATTTGGGGTGTTCGTGGCAAATTCGAATGCCACGGAACACCCTTTAAAAGTCTATGGGAGAAATAAAAAGTGCTAATTTTAAAGGCTTATATGCATGGTATTGTCATAAAAAGTCTGACAGCAAAATGACATTTCAAAGGAAAAAAGTCATTTAAAACTACTCGTGGCTATACTGAATTGCCGGCCCGACAATACACATAAAAGTTAATTGATAAAAACGGCATGGGAATTCCCCACAGGGGAACCCCAAACCAAAATTTTAAAAAAATGACGTGGGGGTCCCCCTAAATTCCATACCAGGCCCTTCAGGTCTGGTGTGGATATTAAGGGGAACCCCGGCCAAAATTTTAAAAAAATTGGCGTGGGGTTCCCCTCAAAATCTATACCAGACCCTTCAGGTCTGGTATGGATTTTAAGGAGAACCCCGCACCAAAATTAAAAAAAAAATGGTGTGGGGTACCCTTATCCGAGACCCTTATACGAGCACGCAAGCTGGCAGGCCGCAGGAAAAGAGGGGGAATGAGAGAGCGCTCCCCCTCCTGAACTGAGGGGGGGCGAGAGCGCGCCCCCCCTCCTGAACTGTACCAGGCCACATGCCCTCAACATTGGGAGGGTGCTTTGGGGGTAGCCCCCCAAAACACCTTGTTCCCATGTTGATGGGGACAAGGGCCTCATCCCCACAACCCTTGCCCGGTGGTTGTGGGGGTCTGCGGGCAGGGGGCTTATCGGAATCTGGAAGCCCCCTTTAACAAGGGGACCCCCAGATCCCGGCCCTCCCCCTGTGTGAAATGGTAAGGGGATACAAAAGTACCCCTATGTCATGGGGAATGCCACAGGGAAGTCCCCGTGCATCAGAGGGGGACGGGGGTCACCCGCTCTGCATCAGAGGGGGGCAGGGTCACCCGCCCTCCGTTATTTAAGAACTGTCAGAAGAGGAGAAGCGTCACACAGTGGGAGCCTCCCATCCAATCGTGGATGCGGAGCGGCCCGAGGAAAGAAGATGAAGTGAAGACGGCGCCGCTGAGGAAGATGCCGGACGAGAAGACTGGATGAAGAACCAGAAGAACAAGAAGAACCAGAAGAACAAGAAGAACCAGAAGAAGAAGATGGAGGAAGAAACCGAAGGAAGATAGAAGAAAGAAGATAGAAAAGATGAGAAAGAAGAAGCATTTAAATAAAGGAATTGTCAAAAACTGTCTCTTGTCATTTTTAACATTTTTTTTGTGAAATGGTAGGGGTACTTTTGTACCCACTTACCATTTCACACAGGGGGGAGGGCCGGGATCTGAGGGTCCCTTTGTTAAAGGGGACTTCCAGATTCCGATAAGCCCCCTGCCCGCAGACCCCCACAACCACCGGGCCAGGGTTGTGGGGATGAGGCCCTTGTCCTCATCAACAAAGTAAAGCACCCCCATCTTACAATGCTATTGCGATGCATACGTTACTCCCATGCGCATATGTAAAGGGTGATCGCACCACACATGTGAGGTATTGTCACGAACGTCAGAGCAATAATTCTAGCACCAGACCTCCTGTGCAGCTCTAAACTGGTAACCTGTAAAGGCAGTTAAAGCGTAGCTTAAGGAGAATTTTAAGCACCGTAGTTTGCCTCCATTCCACAGGCAGGGGCAATTTTAAAGTGTGACATATCAGGTATCCAATTACTTGGTGTAACATCATCTTTCACATTATACAAATAATTGGGCTTTTTTTTTTTAATTCATGAAAATTCAAAAAAAAAAAAATTGCGTTTAAAAAACCGCTGCGCAAATACCGTGTGACATAAAAAATTGTAACACCCACCATTTTATTCTATAGGGCCTCTGCTAAAAAAAAATATATAAATGGGGGTTCTAAGTAGATTTTTACATGTAGGAGCGAAGTGTCAGACTTGGCCCAGATGGGAAGTGGTTAATAACTTATTTTAAAACTGCACTAGCTAAGTTAGCGCTAATAATATGGGGACACTGTATACAGTATGGGGACACTGAGAAGTTAACTGGTGAACTGCTGGAGTGCGGTAATGGTCACTGCTTGGGATGCTGAATGAGATCTATACTGGTTCGTACAGTTAACACTGAAATCTAAACTGGTCACAGCTGGGAAAGAAGAAAGTAAATGAAGCATGTTTTTTTCTTGGCAACATTTTTTGCTTTTTACATTTTAGATTAGGGTGCCTCAAAATTTTTGCATACTTTTAAAGGGTGCCAAGTCTGAAAAAAAAGAGTTGAGAAACTTTGCTATAGAGGAATTTATTAAAACCTGCACACATCTGTTTCAAGCGTGCCGGCCTTCATCAGTGTAATGAATGGTGTGACAGTGCGAGGCCCTGTGTCACGTATCTGATATGAGATTGAATTGACGAGGTTTGCCTTGCTTGAAAGCCCAGGCCCCACTGGAGGTGGAACAGATCATGCCAAGGGACAGGAAGAACATGAGTGCCGGAAGGTGATAGCAGACTATTTCTTAATTTAGCTACTACCCATTCTAACAGGGGCATGAGACTCATTGCTTTACTGGACGTGGAGAAAGTTTTTGACTCCATGGAATGGGAGTATCTTTGGGAGGTCCTGAGCAAGTTTGGATTTGGTCCTAGATTTTTACAGTGGTTGGGCATGTTATACAAACCCCATAGAGCGAGGATCCACATTAATGGCACCTTTTCTGACTTCTTCCCCCTTCAGAGTGGAACCTGTCAGGGCTGTCCTCTATCACCCAGCCTATTTGCTTTAGCACTGGAGCCCTTAGCCATATTAGTTTGTGGATTCCAGCACATTGAAGGTCCCTGGGTTGGCTCTCTGAAGAAAAAAATCTCGCTCTATGCAGGGGCGGATCCAGAGTCTAGTCTTGGGAGGGGCACTGCAAGAAAATATATTTTTTTGGGGTACATCTATCGGGGAAATGGCTGGTGTTGGCGCTTCAATCATCACGGCACCATGGTTGTTATGGTGTCAGGATGATTGAAGCGCATTATTACTATTATTACATTGTTATAAAAAATTAAATAGTTTAACTCACCATAATGCAGAATCAGTGGAAGCCCCGAGTGTGTCACTTACCACGTCACCTGTCACCAGATGCAGTTTGTCACTTGCCATGTCACCTGCCACATGTTGCGGATTGTCACTTGCCACGTCACCTGTCACCAGATGCAGATTGTCACTTGCCATGTCGCCTGCCACATGTTGCGGATTGTCACTTGCCACGTCGCTTGTCACCAGATGCAGATTGTCACTTGCCACGTCACCTGCCGTATGTTGTGGATTGTCACTTGCCACGTCGTTTGTCACCAGATGCAGATTGTCACTTGCCACGTCGCCTGCCATATGTTGCGGATTGTCACTTGCCACGTCGCCTGTCACCAGATTCAGATTGTCAATTGCCACGTCGCCTGCCACATGTTGCGGATTGTCACTTGCCACGTTGCCTGTCACCAGATGAAGATTGTCACTTGCCACGTCGCCTGCCACATGTTGTGGATTGTCACTTGCCAGGTCGCCTGTCACCAGATGAAGATTGTCACTTGCCACCTGCTAAGGTGGTCTCTTGTGTACCAGAGACAGGCAGCAGAGAGATGATGTAATCTCTCTGCTGCCGCAGCTGCCTGCATGGTGAGGGGGGAACTGTAGGGATGCAGGGCGGGCTGTCATCTCTCTGCTCCCCGCCGGCCGGCTCCCTGATTGGCCAGCAGCCCACTCACACATCGAGCGGCGCCGGCACATCTCACCACCTGAGCCGCCGGGCCAGCCCGCTGTCTCTCTCCTGCGGAGCCGCCCGGCGGCTCTCACACCTATGGAGCCGCCCGGCGGCTCTTTCACTTACGGAGCCGCTTGCCGGCTCTGTCACCTACGGAGCCACCTGGCAGCTCTCTCACCTATGGAGCCGCCCGGCGGCTCTTTCACTTACGGAGCCGCTCGCCGGCTCTCTGACTCACCCGCATTTCTCCGAGGGCGGGCTGCACTTTAATGGGGATGGTACAGCTCCATTGGGAAGAAAGATGGCCACAAAGTTGGAGGGGCTTTTAGACTAGGTGTTGGCGGGGGGGGTTAGAGGTAGTAATAACCAGCAGTGAGCATAGGACAGAGAGGAACAGTGGAGACACTAGTGATATTATATCCATGACATCTAATTCTGGGATTAATGCGTTACCTAATCAAAATCGAAGCCTGAGAAATCATTTGGAAAAAAAATATGCACCAATACAAAACTTAGGGGAATGTTCACAAATGCCAGGAGCGTAGTCAACAAAAGGAGGGAGGGAGGGAGGGGAGGGAGGGACAGGAAGGGTAGGAGAAGGGGAGGGGTGTGTCTATATATCAGGAATAATTTATGGGTAGAAGAGCGGAGTGACATCAGTGATGGGGCAAGGGGGAGGTAGAGTCCATATGGGTGGAACTCCAAAGGGTGGAAGTAAGCGAGAAATTACTAGTGGTGGTATGTTACTGGCCACCCTACCCTGAAGGAAGAAGTGGAGTTGAATCTCCTTTCACAGTTAGAAATGGCAGCAAGACAGGGAAATGTCATCATAATCTAACGTCGGTAGTTTGTAAACATTTTGATTGGGTGATGAGAGACCATATCCAAGAATTTGCTGACGAAAACGGTATCATTAGCAGTAATCAGCACGGCTATACGAAAGGTCACTCTTGCCAAACCAATCTTTTAACATTCTACAAGGAAGTGAGCTGCCATCTGGATAAAGGTAGGCCGGTGGATGTGGTGTATCTGGATTTTGCAAAAGCATTTGATACAGTCCCCCACAAACTCTTAATCTACAAGCTGAGGTCTGTATGGACCATAAGCTTTGTTTTTGGATAGAAAACTGGCTACGGGGTTGTGTCCAAAGGGTTGTGATAAATAATATATATTTAGAATGGTCTAGAGTGGCAAGTGGGGTACCCCAAGGCTCTGTCCTGGAACCAATTTTGTTTAATTTATGATATAAAAGGGTGGGATATATACAGTATCTCACAAAAGTGAGTACACCCCTTGCATTTTTGTAAATATTTTATTATATCTTTTTATGTGACAACACTGAATAAATGATACTTTGCTACAATGTAAAGTAGTGATTGCACTCAAAATAATTCAACACACAGCATTAATGTCTAAACTGCTGGCAACAAATGTGAGTACACCCCTAGGTGAAAATGTCAAAATTGGGGCTAAAGTGTCAGTATTTTGTGAGGCCACCATTGTTTTCCAGCACTGCCTTAACCCTCAGGGGCATGGAGTTCACCAGAGCTTCACAGGTTGCCACTGGAGTCTTCTTCCACTCCTCCATGACGACATCACGGTGGCCAAGACCATACAGTGGTTTAACAGGACAGGTTCCACGCAGTACAGACCTCGCCATGGTCGACCAAAGAAGTTGAGTGTATGTGCTCAGCGTCATATCCAGAGGTTGTTTTTGTGAAATAGATGTATGATGCTCACAGCATTGCTACAGAGGTTGAAGGGGTGGGGGTGGGGTCAGCCTGTCAGTGCTCAGACCATGTGCCACACACTGCATCAAACTGGTCTGCATGGCTGTCATCCCAGAAGATAGCCTCTTCTAAAGATGATGCACAAGAAAGCCCACAAACAGTTTGCTGAAGACAAGCAGACAAGGACATGGATTACTGGAACCATGTCCTGTGGTCTGATGAGACCAAGATAAACTTATTTGGTTCAGATGGTGTCAAGCGTGTGTGGCGGCAACCAGGTGAGGAGTACAAAGACAAGTGTGTTATGCCTACAGTCAAGCATGGTGGTTGGGGTGTCATGGTCTGGGGCTGCATGAGTGCTGCCAACACTGGGGAGCTACAGTTCATTGAGGGAACCATGAATGCCAACATGTACTGAGACATACTGAAGCAGAGCATGATCCCCTCCCTTCGGAGACTGGGCCGCAGGGCAGTATTCCAACATAACGACCCCAAAAACACTGCCAAGACGACCACTGCCTTGCTAAAGAAGCTGGGGGTAAAGGTGATGGACTGGCCATGCATGTCTCCAGACCTAAATCCTATTGAGCATCTGTGGGGCATCCTCAAATGGAAGGTGGACTCCGATGAGAGCTTTTGGTCGGAAAATGCGACCGTGTGTATGCTCCGAAAAAGGGGTGAAGAGGAAAAACGAATTCTTCAGTGAGGAACCAGCAAGGTAGCAAAAATGTATAAATTTATTATAGAAAAATAATACCACATATACACCAAATTGTGTCAAAAAAATGACTATACGTGAACCAAATACCACCACTAACAATAAAATAGACAATGTTATCTAAAAACAAAGAACAACATACAGATGGCCACCACTACACATACAATCACATCTAGTTGGCTAGCTGGACTTGCATCGTCTCATGTATAGTGTCTATAAATTAAGATTGGAAGCCAGGAGGTGACGGTATGCAGCCATGGATGGTGGGGTACCGCTGCGCACACTGCCGATAGCAGACTTTGAATATAACAATAAATATAGACCAAGAGGGTTGCTGATGGTAGCACATGCAAATAGATACTCAATCACAGCTGATAACATGCATAGATAGCTGTGTGGAAGCTATGCAGGGGTGCGGGAGGAGGTGTATGCCTGTGTGGATGTTGATGTATAGAGACAGCATATTAGCTGGATCATGGAGACATATAATGATACGATCTCACCAGAGCATGGACATCAGGATAAATCAGGCATGTTGGACACTCCACTCCTCCTCGAGTTGTCTCAGGCTGTGTGAGGCAGCTGAATCATCCTCTGGTCAATTGAAAATAACTGGTAAGTCCGTGTAGACAAATGTCCGCCAGAGTATTGGAAACAGGGGGACGTGGTAACATACCGCCTGTCTGCGGTATAACGCCTCGATTACTTCCTGGTTCCGTGCGGTGGCTTTCGACAGGGCTTGAGCGGCTTTAGCAGAGTAGCGAATCAGATCCCCAGGGCTGGTGGATGGGTCTGTATGGGTACTACGTCGAACGTGATGGCGTCATGCTGACGCGTTTCATCCGTCAAGGATTTCTCAAGGAAATCCTAGCTGCCAGGGGAAGAACTCCTCCAGTGAGAGTGGGGGGGCAGCAAAGGGAAAGGAAAGACAGATTCTGGTGGTAGGGGACAGAGAGGGCAATCTGTAACCAAGACCTGAAGCGCCGAACAGTATGTTGTCTACCGGGCGCTCGGGTTCGGCACATCACGGATCTTGTGGACAGATTACTGGGAGGGGCTGGGGAAGACCCGGCTGTCATGGTGCACGTTGGCACCAATGACAAAGTCAGAGGCAGATGGAGTGTCCTAAAGAACGATTTTAGGGACTTAGGAGCTAAATTGAGGAAAAGGACCTCCAAGGTAGTGTTCTCAGGAATACTACCGGTACATCGAGCCACACCAGAGAGGCAGAGGGAGATTAGGGAAGTAAACAAGTGGCTGAAGAGCTGGTGTAGTAAGGAGGGGTTTGGGTTCCTGGAGGACTGGGCCGACTTCTCAGTCGGTAACCGGTACTATAGAAGGGACGGACTGCACCTAAATGAGGAGGGTGCAGATCTGCTGGGAATGAAGATGGCCAAAAAGTTAGAGGGGTTTTTAAACTAGGCGATGGGGGGGGGGGTCCAGAGACAGTGATAGCCAGCGCGGAAGATATTCCAGAGGGTAGTATTGGGGGCATTAGTGGTAGGTTAACCAAAGCACAAAAACGCAAGGTGAGTATAGTAGCAAGTCCAAGTTGCAATCTTGAAACACCCAATACGAGGACAATATGCGACCGGTCTAAACTATGTGGCATGTTCACCAATGCCAGGAGCCTGGCGGACAAGATGGGTGAACTAGAGATACTGTTGTACAAGGAGGATTTGGATTTTGTGGGAATTTCAGAGACCTGGTTCAACAGCTCTCATGATTGGCTGGCAAACATTCAAGGGTATACCCTATACCGCAAGGATAGAGAGGGTAAAAAAGGGGGAGGGGTATGCCTATATATCAAGAATAATGTACAAGTGAATGTGAGAGATGACATCACTGAGGGGGCTAGGGAGGAGGTGGAATCTTTATGGGTAGAGCTCCAAAGGGATGAAGCTAAGGGGAAAATAATACTGGGAGTATGCTATAGGCCCCCAAACCTGAGGGAGGAAGTGGAGACGGATCTCCTATCACAAATTGGATTAGCAGCAAGGATGGGAAGTGTTATCATAATGGGGGATTTTAATTATCCAGACATAGACTGGGCGGAGGGAACCGCGCATTCATTTAAGGCTCGCCAGTTCCTTAATGTCTTGCAGGACAATTTTATGGGTCAGATGGTAGACGCACCAACTAGAAATAAAACATTACTAGATCTACTGATTACCAACAATACAGACCTGATAACAGATGTGGAAATACGGGGCAATTTAGGTAACAGCGATCACAGGTCAATTAGTTTCAGTATAAATCACACAAATAGGAGACATGAAGGGAACACAAAGACACTGAATTTCAAAAGAGCCAACGTCCCTAAACTACAAACCTTGCTAAAAGGCATAAATTGGGATAAAATATTAGGAACAAAGAATACAGAGGAGAGATGGGTTTGCTTTAAGAGCATATTAAATAAGGGCATTAGCCAATGTATCCCATTGGGTAATAAATTTAAAAGAGCGAACAAACATCCTGGATGGCTTAACTCCAATGTAAAAATGCATATAAAAGCAAAGGAGAAGGCCTTCAAAAAATACAAGGTTGAGGGATCATCCACAGCATTCAGAATTTATAAAGAATGCAATAAGAAATGTAAGGGTGCAATTAGGATGGCTAAGATAGAACATGAAAGACACATAGTGGAGGAGAGCAAAAAAAATCCCAAGAAATTCTTTAAGTATGTAAACAGTAAAAAAGGGAGGACAGACCATATTGGCCCCATAAAGAATGAGGAAGGACATCTGGTTACAAAGGATGGGGAGATGGCAGAGGTATTGAATTTATTCTTCTCCTCAGTCTTCACGAGTGAATCGGGGGGCTTCAGTAACCAAAACTGCAGTGTTTATCCTCATGACACAACACAGGAAGCACCTACATGGTTAACAGAGGACGGAATTAAAATTAGACTTGAGAAACTTAACATTAATAAATCACCGGGACCAGATGGCTTGCATCCGAGGGTACTTAGGGAACTCAGTCAGGTGATTGCCAGACCGTTGTTCCTAATTTTTACAGACAGTCTATTGACTGGAATGGTACCAGCTGATTGGAGAAAAGCCAATGTAGCACCAATATTTAAAAAGGGCCCAAAAAACATCCCTGGGAATTACAGACCAGTTAGCCTAACATCAATAGTATGTAAACTCTTGGAGGGGATGATAAGGGACTATATACAAGATTTTAGTAATAAAAATGATATCATTAGCAGTAATCAGCATGGATTCATGAAGAATCGTTCTTGCCAAACCAATCTATTAACCTTCTATGAGGAGGTGAGTTGCCATCTAGATAAAGGAAGGCCTGTAGACGTGGTGTATCTGGATTTTGCAAAAGCATTTGACACAGTTCCCCATAAACGTTTACTGTACAAAATAAGGTGCGTTGGCATGGACCATAGGGTGAGTACATGGATTGAAAACTGGCTACAAGGGCGTGTTCAGAGGGTGGTGATAAATGGGGAGTACTCAGAATGGTCAGGGGTGGGTAGTGGGGTCCCCCAGGGTTCTGTGCTGGGACCAATTCTATTTAATTTGTTCATAAACGACCTGGAGGATGGGATAAACAGTTTCATCTCTGTATCTGCAGACGATACTAAGCTAAGCAGGGCAATAACTTCTCCGCAGGATGTGGAAATCTTGCAAAAAGACCTGAACAAATTAATGGGGTGGGCGACTACATGGCAAATGAGGTTCAATGTAGAAAAATGTAAAATAATGCATTTGGGTGTCAAAAATATGAATGCAATCTATACACTGGGGGGAGAACCTCTGGGGGAATCTAGGATGGAAAAGGACTTGGGGGTCCTAGTAGATGATAGGCTCAGCAATGGCATGCAATGCCAAGCTGCTGCTAATAAAGCAAACAGAATATTGGCATGCATTAAAAGGGGGATCAACTGCAGAGATAAAACGATAATTCTCCCACTCTACAAGACTCTGGTCCGCCCGCACCTGGAGTATGCTGTCCAGTTCTGGGCACCAGTCCTCAGGAAGGATGTATTGGAAATGGAGCGAGTACAAAGAAGGGCAACAAAGCTAATAAAGGGTCTGGAGGATCTTAGTTATGAGGAAAGGTTGCGAGCACTGAACTTATTCTCTCTGGAGAAGAGACGCTTGAGAGGGGATATGATTTCAATTTACAAATACTGTACTGGTGACCCCACAATAGGGATAAAACTTTTTCGCAGAAGAGAGTTTAATAAGACTCGTGGCCACTCATTACAATTAGAAGAAAAGAGGTTTAACCTTAAACTACGTAGAGGGTTCTTTACTGTAAGAGCGGCAAGGATGTGGAATTCCCTTCCACAGGTGGTGGTCTCAGCGGGGAGCATTGATAGCTTCAAGAAACTATTAGATAATCACCTGAATGACCGCAATATACAGGGATATGTAATGTAATACTGACACATAATCACACACTTAGGTTGGACTTGATGGACTTGTGTCTTTTTTCAACCTCACCTATAGGGATGAGCTTCGTGTTCGAGTCGAACCCATGTTCGACTCGAACATCGGCTGTTCGACCGTCCGTCGAATTGCGAACGATATGGGCCGTTCGCGCCAAATTCGTGTGGCGCGTCACGGCCCATAATTCACTGCGGCATCGCAGTGCATTGCTGGCTGATGATTGGCCAAGCATGCACTATGACCCGCATGCTTGGCCAATCACAGCGCCGTCAGTAGAGAGAGCTGTAATTGGCCAAAGCCAGGGTGGCTTTGGCCAATTATGGCTCAGGGGATTTAGTACACACCCCACACTATATAAGGCCGCCTGCACGGTGGCCCTGTGTAGTGTGTGTTCCGGTGTGCTGAGCGATAGAGAGAGAGAGAGACAGTGTCATTTGATTTGAGTTAGATAGATTAGGCAGAACAGTCAGTCAGTTAGCTGCACTTACAGTGTATTGTGTATATATATGCATCCCAGGTGTTGCATATATATATATACACTGTATTCAGTTTAGCTAGATCCGTTCCTGTTATCTTCTATCTAGACTATTTACATTCAGTGCAGTGTGTCCTGCTCACAGTGTTCAGCTAGATCCGTTCCTGCTATTTACATTCAGTACAGTGCTTCCTGCTCACAGTGTTCAGCTAGATCCGTTCCTGCTATTTACATTCAGTGCAGTGCGTGCTGCTCACAGTGTTCAGCTAGATCCGTTCCTGCTATTTACATTCAGTGCAGTGTGTCCTGCTCACAGTGTTCAGCTAGATCCGTTCCTGCTATTTACATTCAGTACAGTGCTTCCTGCTCACAGTGTTCAGCTAGATCCGTTCCTGCTATTTACATTCAGTGCAGTGCGTGCTGCTCACAGTGTTCAGCTAGATCCGTTCCTGCTATTTACATTCAGTGCAGTGCGTCCTGCTCACAGTGTTCAGCTAGATCCGTTCCTGCTATTTACATTCAGTGCAGTGCGTCCTGCTCACAGTGTTCAGCTAGATCCGTTCCTGGTATTTACATTTAGTGCAGTGCGTCCTGCTCACAGTGTTCAGCTAGATCCGTTCCTGCTATTTACATTCAGTGCAGTGCGTGCTGCTCACAGTGTTCAGCTAGATCCGTTCCTGCTATTTACATTCAGTGCAGTGCGTCCTGCTCACAGTGTTCAGCTAGATCCGTTCCTGCTATTTACATTCAGTGCAGTGCGTCCTGCTCACAGTGTTCAGCTAGATCCGTTCCTGCTATTTACATTCAGTGCAGTGCGTCCTGCTCACAGTGTTTAGCTACATCCGTTCCTGCTGTTTACATTCAGTGCAGTGCGTCCTGCTCACAGTGTTCAGCTAGATCCGTTCCTGCTATTTACATTCAGTGCAGTGCGTCCTGCTCACAGTGTTCAGCTAGATCCGTTCCTGCTATTTACATTCAGTGCAGTGCGTCCTGCTCACAGTGTTCAGCTAGATCCTTTCCTGCTATTTACATTCAGTGCAGTGCGTCCTGCTCACAGTGTTCAGCTAGATCCGTTCCTGCTATTTACATTCAGTGCAGTGCGTCCTGCTCACAGTGTTTAGCTACATCCGTTCCTGCTGTTTACATTCAGTGCAGTGCGTCCTGCTCACAGTGTTCAGCTAGATCCGTTCCTGCTATTTACATTCAGTGCAGTGCGTCCTGCTCACAGTGTTTAGCTACATCCGTTCCTGCTGTTTACATTCAGTGCAGTGCGTCCTGCTCACAGTGTTCAGCTAGATCCGTTCCTGCTATTTACATTCAGTGCAGTGCGTCCTGCTCACAGTGTTCAGCTAGATCCGTTCCTGCTATTTACATTCAGTGCAGTGCGTCCTGCTCACAGTGTTCAGCTAGATCCGTTCCTGCTATTTACATTCAGTGCAGTGCGTCCTGCTCACAGTGTTCAGCTAGATCCGTTCCTGCTATTTACATTCAGTGCAGTGCGTCCTGCTCACAGTGTTTAGCTACATCCGTTCCTGCTGTTTACATTCAGTGCAGTGCGTCCTGCTCACAGTGTTCAGCTAGATCCGTTCCTGCTATTTACATTCAGTGCAGTGCGTCCTGCTCACAGTGTTCAGCTAGATCCGTTCCTGCTATTTACATTCAGTGCAGTGCGTCCTGCTCACAGTGTTCAGCTAGATCCGTTCCTGCTATTTACATTCAGTGCAGTGCGTCCTGCTCACAGTGTTCAGCTAGATCCGTTCCTGCTATTTACATTCAGTGCAGTGCGTCCTGCTCACAGTGTTTAGCTACATCCGTTCCTGCTGTTTACATTCAGTGCAGTGCGTCCTGCTCACAGTGTTCAGCTAGATCCGTTCCTGCTATTTACATTCAGTGCAGTGCGTCCTGCTCACAGTGTTCAGCTAGATCCGTTCCTGCTATTTACATTCAGTGCAGTGCGTCCTGCTCACAGTGTTCAGCTAGATCCGTTCCTGCTATATACATTTAGTGCAGTACGTCCTGCTCACAGTGTTCAGCTAGATCCGTTCCTGTTATCTTCCTACTGACAGGCAGGCTTGTCTGGTTACAGTATATAAAGCTACCTGAAGAAAATTACAGGTGTTCTTTTTGATCCTATTAGTACCACGGTCAGGCAGCTAGACTATTTACATTTAGTACAGTGTGTCCTGCTCACAGTGTTCAGCTAGATCCGTTCCTGTTATTTACATTCAGTGCAGTGCGTCCTGCTCACAGTGTTCAGCTAGATCCGTTCCTGCTATTTACATTCAGTGCAGTGCGTCCTGCTCACAGTGTTCAGCTAGATCCGTTCCTGCTATTTACATTCAGTGCAGTGCGTCCTGCTCACAGTGTTCAGCTAGATCCGTTCCTGCTATATACATTTAGTGCAGTACGTCCTGCTCACAGTGTTCAGCTAGATCCGTTCCTGTTATCTTCCTACTGACAGGCAGGCTTGTCTGGTTACAGTATATAAAGCTACCTGAAGAAAATTACAGGTGTTCTTTTTGATCCTATTAGTACCACGGTCAGGCAGCTAGACTATTTACATTTAGTACAGTGTGTCCTGCTCACAGTGTTCAGCTAGATCCGTTCCTGTTATTTACATTCAGTGCAGTGCGTCCTGCTCACAGTGTTCAGCTAGATCCGTTCCTGCTATTTACATTCAGTGCAGTGCGTCCTGCTCACAGTGTTCAGCTAGATCCGTTCCTGTTATTTACATTCAGTGCAGTGCGTCCTGCTCACAGTGTTCAGCTAGATCCGTTCCTGCTATTTACATTCAGTGCAGTGCGTCCTGCTCACAGTGTTTAGCTACATCCGTTCCTGCTGTTTACATTCAGTGCAGTGCGTCCTGCTCACAGTGTTCAGCTAGATCCGTTCCTGCTATTTACATTCAGTGCAGTGCGTCCTGCTCACAGTGTTCAGCTAGATCCGTTCCTGCTATATACATTTAGTGCAGTACGTCCTGCTCACAGTGTTCAGCTAGATCCGTTCCTGTTATCTTCCTACTGACAGGCAGGCTTGTCTGGTTACAGTATATAAAGCTACCTGAAGAAAATTACAGGTGTTCTATCCCAGCTTAGTGCAGCTACAGGCCATTAGTATGTCTGGAAGGCCAAGAAGGAGAGGCAGACAGTCACAAGCCAATAAGAGAGGGCAAGCAGGCTCTGTGTCTAGTGCTGGTCGTGGAGACGGTGCATCCTCATCAGCACGTGGCCATGGGACACGCTTGGCCTTTTTTTCGGCAGCTGGCCGTGTTGAGCCGCAACATGCGGAAGACTTGGTCGAGTGGATGACCAAGCCGTCCTCATCCTCCTCATCCTCTCTCACCCATGCCCAGGGTGCTTTGTCTGGCAAAGCAGCGGCCTCTTCCCTCAGCTCAATGTCATCAGTGACTCCTTCCCTAGCTCCACCATGTCCTCATGAGGATTCCCTCGAACTGTTTGACCACAGTGTTGGGTACATGCTCCAGGAGGATGCCCAGCGTTTGGAAGGCTCTGATGATGATACTGAGCTCAATGAAGGCAGTAACATGAGCACGGACAGAGGGGGTGCCCAAGAAGGACAGCAATCTGGCAGTCATGCTCCCCCTGCTGCAGCATACTGCCAGGTTTGCTCCAGTGATGAGGAGGGAGGGGATGATGAGGTCACTGACTCAACGTGGGTGCCTGATAGGAGAGAGGAGGAGGAGGAGGAGGAGGAGGAGGTGGCACATCACCAACTAGGCAGGATGCCCTCCAGGGGCCAGCCTAAGGGCAGCACATTGACTGCATCACACCCCAAAGCTCCACATGTGCAGGGCGCTGCAGTCTCTGCGCGTTATTCAAAAAGTTCTTTGGTGTGGGCCTTTTTTGAGACGAGTGCATCAGATCGCACCGCTGCTATTTGCAATATATGTCTCAAGCGTATCTCGCGTGGCCAAAACATCTCCCGCTTGGGTACCACATGCTTGACCAGACATATGTTGACCTGCCATGCAGTTCGTTGGCAAGCGTATCTAAAAGACCCACACCAAAGAACAAAGACGATCTCTCCTTGCTCCTCATCAGCTGAGATTTCCAACCCCACTAGACCTTCAGTCCTCTCTGCGACCTGCAGTGAGAGGAATGAAGGTGTAGAATTAGGTGTGTCACAGCCAAGTACTTATGGGCAATCTGCTTTTGGTACACCGACGTCAGATTGTACCAGGCAAATTTCCCTGCCCCAGCTGCTGCACCGCCGAAAGAAGTTTGCTCCCAGCCATCCACATGCCCAGCGGTTGAATGCTAGCTTGGCAAAATTGCTAGCACTTCAACTGCTGCCTTTTCAGTTGGTAGACTCTGCCCCCTTCCGTGAGTTTGTGGAATGTGCGGTTCCTCAGTGGCAGGTACCCAAACGCCACTTTTTCTCACGGAAGGCGATTCCGGCTCTCTACCGGCATGTGGAAGGCAATGTCCATGCCTCGCTGGACAGGGCGGTCAGCGGTAAGGTGCATATTACCGCTGACTCATGGTCCAGCAGGCATGGACAGGGACGTTACTTAAGTTTCACGGCGCATTGGGTGACTCTGCTGGCAGCTGGGAAGGATGCAGGACAAGGTGCAGTAGTGTTGGAGGTTGTTCCGCCACCACGCCTCCAAAATGCTGATTGTGACACACCTCTCTCCTCCACCCCCTCCTCTTCTTCTTCCTCCATGGCCTCTTCCTCGGAACCAGCGGTGCTCCGTAGGCGTTCAAGGGGCTACGCAAGTACGCAGGCCAAAAGATGCCATGCGGTGCTTGAGCTGGTGTGCTTGGGTCCTTTTGGTCCGCAGCCCCAAGGTATGATCGGTTCCAGCAACCATCGCCAGCGTCTGTTTTACATGGTGCAGGAATACCTAGGGGCAAGATCAGACTTGGACACCTTTCCCACCGAAAATCCTCTGGGTTACTGGGTCTTGAGGATGGATCACTGGCCAGAGCTTGCACAGTATGCAATTGAGCTACTGGCCTGTCCTGCATCCAGCGTTCTTTCGGAACGCACATTCAGTGCTGCTGGAGGCGTGGTAACCGATCACAGGGTGCGTCTGTCCACCGACTCGGTCGATCGGCTGACCTTCATAAAAATGAATCAGTCTTGGATCACCACCAGCTACCAAGCACCTGATGCAGATGTAACCGAATAATTTTTTTTGAAATCTCAGATCCCTTCAAAGACTGCCTATGCTGATGCTGAGTGACTATCCCTGAGTAATTATCCTCTTCCTCCTCAATCATCACGCTGATAGCTTGTAAGAACATTTTTGGTTCTGGGCGCCACCACCAGTGCCTAAGGCACAATTTTTCAGCCCCTGTTTAACAGGGGCGTGTAATTACAATTTTTGATGTAATACTTTGCAGCAGGGCTCGTTCCTGCATTCCAACTAGAGTGTCTGTGAGGGGTTGCAGTGTTGTGGCACCAGCACCAGTGCCTAAGACCCAATTTTTCAGCCCCTGTCTAACAGGGGCGTGTAATTACAATTTTTGATGCAATACTTTGCAGCAGGGCTTGTTCCTGCGTTTCAACTAGAGTGTCTGTGAGGGGTTGCAGTGTTGTGGCACCAGCACCAGTGCCTAAGACCCAATTTTTCTGCCCCTGTCTAACAGGGGCGTGTAATTACAATTTTTGATGCAATACTTTGCAGCAGGGCTCGTTCCTGCGTTCCAACTAGAGTGTCTGTGAGGGGTTGCAGTGTTGTGGCACCAGCACCAGTGCCTAAGGCCTAATTTTTCAGCTCCTGTTCAACAGGGGCATGTAATTACAATTCTTGATCTAATATTTCACAGCAGGGCCCTGTGAGGGCTTACAGTGTTTTGGCCACAGCAACACCTAAGGCCCAAATTTCTGCTGAGTATATAGGGCAGGACCCTACTTTCAAACATCTAACTTACAAACGACTCCTACTTGCAAACGGAAGGAGACAACAGGAAGTGAGATGAAATCTACCCCTAAGGAAGGGAAATTCTCTCCTGTAAGAGTTAATATGGGAAAACAATTTTTCCTTTCCACTGATGCTTTCCAATCCTTGTTCCACAAAAAAACACAAATTTTCAAAAAACATTTTTCATTGGGACAAAAAAGTGAGGTGAAATCTTCTGAAGAGGAGGAAAGACGCAAAACAAATGTCACAGGGGTGATAACCCTTCCCTATGTTTTCCAAAAAGCTTAGAAAAGATTTTTTGGCTGGAGCTAAACACATTAAAAATGTTCAAAATTACAAACAGATTCTACTTAACAACAAACCTACAGTCCCTGTCTTGTTTGCACCGCCTGTATACTGCTGTTCAGAGTATATAGGGACCTTTCCTTATTTTAATTTGGGTGCGGGGTTCCCCTTAATATCCATACAAGACCCAAAGGGCCTGGTAATGGACTGGGGGGTACCCATGCCGTTTGTCTCACTGATTTTCATCCATATTGCCATGACCCGACATGACATTAAACCCGCAAGCAGTTTTAAATGAGATTTTTTCCTTTAAAAATGACATTTGGTGCAGGGACTGTTCTAAACATGGGAAACACGCGTCACTTTACAGGCATACTATAGACACCCCCCAGGTACGATATTTAAAGGAATATTTCACTTTTTTTTTTTTACTTTAAGCATCATTAAAATCACTGCTCCCGAAAAAACGGCCGTTTTTAAAAGTTTTTTTTGCATTGATACATGTCCCCTGGGGTAGGACCCGGGTCCCCAAACCCTTTTTAGGACAATACCATGCAAATTAGCCTTTAAAATGAGCACTTTTGATTTCGAACGTTCGAGTCCCATAGACGTCAATGGGGTTCTAACGTTTGTGCGAACTTGCGGTCCGTTCGCGGGTTCTGGTGCGAACCGAACCGGGGGGTGTTCGGCTCATCCCTACTCACCTACTATGTAACTATGTAACTATGAAAGCCCGGAGCCAGAAATGTCGCGATCCCAGAGGAGAAGATTTAAGGCCTCAAATATGGCCTTTGTAGAGATGGTGGAGATGGTGGACATCTTGCAGAGGGCCGACTATGATGGGAAGTATGGACCGTACCTAAACTCAAATGTGAGAAAGGCCAAGATCATGACTAAAGTTGTGAAGAGTCTGCACAGGAATTTTGGGGTACGACAATCCAAGGAGCAATTGAGGAAACGCTGGTCAGACCTGAAATTGAGGGAGCATAATCAGTACAGAAGGATCGAAAAAGTGCTTCTAAAAAGTAAGTAGTTGTCGTGTGTTCCAATTATTATTATTATTACTTGCATGCTGCGCCATGTGCTTTTCTTTACTGTTGTACAGTTTAAAATGGCAACTTTCAGGCTAGTGGGCACAGTAATCCTTCGCAGTAAACATTGTTCGTTCACCAACTAAATACGATGTTTTAGGCAGATACAGGGTTAACTACATTTGGTCATGCTAATTTGTATTAAAAGAAGTTTAGGGCATTGTTGTCTAGATGTGTTTGTAACCGGAATGAATAGCAAACTTGATTCAGTGTAATGTAAGGAGAGGACACTTAGCAGCTGTTTACACATCTGGGCTCAGGAGCACTAGTGTGGGACACAAGAACAAACTTTTTAGGGTGGCCCACACAGATGCTCCAGTGAATACTAGGTGTGTCTACATGTGTGAAACTTGTCCAAAAAAGGTAAGTATTGCAGCTTTGTTAAGGGAATAAATAATGTCTTCAACTTGGATCTCTGCCCAAACAGACAATTGTACCCCACTTCCAAGCAATGTTTCATATTCCTATTTCTGGCCTTAAATGTCTGTGTGCTAAGTATACCTTTTGTTTCATTCTCATAGGGGAAAAAAGACTCGGGACGTCTGAGGACTCCAGGAACCCACTTCCTGAAGAAGGGGAACAGAGGACACCACAACCTCAGGATGTGGAGGAAGGAGAGGTGGTGGAAATTGTCACCACAACAGGTGAATGTCTGACACCACAGATTCAGGTAATAGATGTATGCCTGCATATTTATAATACATGGTGTGTATTTTTTCTTTTAGGTGATGTGCATGTTGTGGAAGAACAATCTACTCATTTCACAACTGACAGTGCACAAAGGCTAATCCAGGACATAATGTTTTGTAGTCGGGATTTAGACCTCATAAAAAGGAAAAAAACAAGGAAATTGAACAAAGAATGAAGAACATCTAAATCCATCTGATCTAAATCCAAAAAAAATTACAACTTTTTTTTTTTTTTGACTCCCAATTTGACTCCCAATTTGTGTGCCTCTTCTAAATTGGGCTTTTACAGGGGTGACACCCCATCTGATGAAGGCAAGATCAACACATTTTTGACACTATAATGTCTGATATTGCCTTCAGTTTTTCAATGTTGAACTTTGTAAGTTCCTGAGTTGTGTATGTTATGTTTTGAAACATGCCTGTTTATGTACCAAAAAAATGTTTTCAAGGTAAAAATTTATAAAACCAAGATGTTATTTTTTTACCAAAAAAGGTTTTACAACGCACATGTGAATGTGCACTGAGTAAAAGGTTTTATACTCAATGTGTGGCTTCTTCTTTCAATGCTCAATACCAGTCTTTGTATTAAGTTGGTGTTTACAGTAACAATAAGTGTTATTTAAATAATGGAAAAACCACTTAGCACTACAAGTGCACCAGGAGAACCTAGGAGACTGATAAAAGAAACACAAGCAGTGAATTAAATTCAAGATTTTATCATATCTTTTTTTTTTATTTTGAAAATATTTAAAAATTTGCTGGCATAGCAATGGCCCCCCTACCCGTAAAATATTCCACATATTTTTGACGCACTTCACCGGCGCTTTGGGGGGGCAAGCCAGGATGGCCAGCTTCCAGGGCTGTCATTGTTGGTTCATAAAGTCCGGCCTTAGGCCCAACTGAGGCTACATAATTAGTAGCATTTCACTTTAAAAAGTTGTGCAAGATGCAGCATACTAACACAATGTGGTTAAGTTTGTACCCCGCCATATTTATAGCCATTAGAAATAGGCGGAACCGGCTGACCATTATCCCAAAGGTGTTCTCCACGACTCTTCTAGCTCTGGCCAGCTAGTAATTAAAAACCCTCTTCCCTGGGGTGAGGGTACTCTGGGGGAATGGCCTCATCATGTGATCACCCAGATCAAATGCTTCATCAGCAATAAAAACAAACGGGAGTCCTTCCACGTTCTCTTCCGCAGGTGGCAATCCCGTGCCACCACTCTGGAGACGTGTGTAGAACTCCGTCTGGGCAAAGACTCCACCATCCAACATCTGGCCATTCTTCCCCACGTCCACATAGAGAAACTCGTATGTCGCTGACACCACCGCCATTAACACTATACTATTAAACCCCTTATAGTTATAATAGTATGACCCCGAATGGGGTGGTGCGACGATGTGGACGTGCTTCCCATCAATTGCCTCTCCACAGTTGGGAAAGTCCCAACGGTCGGCAAAGTGGGATGCCACAGTCTGCCATTCCTGTGGCGTTGAAGGAAACTGTGGAGTCAAAACATTAAAAAAATAGTACTTTTGCAAGCAGATTAGACACAAACATTCTTGGCCAACATCAGTATAAACATTTATTTTAAGGAGTATTTAAAGACAAAAATATAAGGTCCACTTATCAGATTCCTCACCCCCTCTGATGGCCCATTGTAAAAATTTTGGGGGGGGGGTTATAAATGAGTTTGGGAGCCAAAAAAAAGCCTCTGGCACTCTGCCTGAATTTAAGGACAATAATAACATTTGTACACATTTTAGGGGGTATTTAGGGGGTAAAGCACTACTATGGAGCTGACAAATACATTGTTAAGTGACTAGGCTAGGTGTATATGGGCCCAGGATAGCATGCTGGGGAGTTTAGTGAAGGCAAATATGCATGAAGGACAAAAAAGGAGCATTAAAAGCTTACAGCATGCATGAGGATAAAGAGGACATTCACAGCATATTACAATCATGGTAATTAGGGAATGATGAAAGAAAAACAATACATTAGCATATATTAAATACATAGAATGTGATGTTAAAGGAGAAAACTTACCCTAATATAGTCCTTCTGCAGGACCTGAATGATGGCAGAACAGATCTCTGGGATAGTGATCCCCAGAGCCTGGGGGGAGATGCCTGTAGAGAACTTGAGGTTCTGTAGACTTCTCCTCGTCACCAAGTACCTCAACGTGGCGACTAGCCTCTGCTCCGGAGTGATGGCTTGCCGCATGCAGGTGTCCTGTCTGCTAATATAAGGGGACAGCAAAGCCAACAGACGGTGAAAAACGGTGTCCGTCATCTGGAGAAAATTCCTGAAATCATCAGGATTATTCTCCTGGATCTCATGCAGCAAAGGCATGTGAGAGAATTGGTCACGCTGGAGCAACCAATTCTTGGCTCATGAACTCCTCCCCACCCTGTTCATGGACTGGACTTGTGTCAAAGCAAAAACCCCAACACCAAGCATCCGCATAGCGTGAACTCTATGATGAGTATGTACCCGCAACATGGCTTCAAAACAGTCGGCTGGTCAGAACGGACTAATAGAACGCACTGAAAAACAGCAAGGCCTGTGAAGAGTGAGCTGAAAATCAGAAACGAGCAGACAAGAACACACTGAAAAACAGATACAAACTGACTACACGCACTGAAACCAGATACAAACCCACAAGCACAAACTGAAGAGCAGTAACGGACTGAAAAGCACGAAAGCTGAAAAGCATGAATCCTCTCTCACAAAACTTCTACTAACACGAGATAAACACGAGATTAGCAGAAGGAGCCCAAAGGGTGGCACACTGGCTATTGAACTTCCTTTTTCTAGTGCCGTCGTACGTGTTGTACATCACTGCATTCTTGACGGTCGGAATTTGGTGTGACCATATGCATGCAAGACAGGCTTGAGCGGACTCCATACCTTCATCATACCCTTTTCCAACCAAAATCCCGATCGTGTGTATGCGGCATTAGGGGTGTACTCACTTTTGTTGCTAGCGGTTCAGACATTAATGGCTGTGTGTTGTGTTATTTTGAGGGGGCAGCAAATTTACACTGTTATACAAGCTGTACACTAACTACTTTACGTTGTAGCAAAGTGTCATTTCTTCAGTGTTGTCACATGAAAAGATATAATAAAATATTTACAAAAATGTGAGGGGATGTATTCACTTTTGTGAGATACTGTATATGTGTGTCTAGCAGCATGATATATTGTTTTTATGCAATTTTACCTGTTCATTGTATGTCCTTTTAAAAGATAATACACTATGAATCTTTTCTTTTGTTTATGACCTTTGGTATTTTGGGACATATGAATGGAGCTCTATCCTGTGAAGTGAGATAATATGAAAGGAAATCTTTGCACTGAAACCTGTGGACATCCCTGTTTTCACCTTTTGGAGTTAAAGCTGGTGAAGGCTGGTAATCGGCAGTTGCACTTATAATTTATGCATGGAGTGTTACTCACCTGGGTGTAATTTATCAGAATGGTAACAGTATTACACCTGTAGCACCCTCTACTTAGGTAGGTGCTAGAGTTGAGATTTTTGGTGAGTGCAGGTAAATTTAGGCCCATTTGCTTTGATCTGAGTGGGCTGGGAGAGCTATGAATAAGCACTCATCGTAGTGTGAAAAGCGTCAGCTGCTTTTGTACGCTTCTGCTGTTATGTTTTGTGTTTCTTCATGATTTAGCTTTTTAAATAAAGCATTCATCATTATACCGGTGTGCGGCTTCCAGTTTTCCTCAATTTGCCTGCCTGGGCTGGGAGAGGCCTAGTGTAGGCTGGTGACTCACAGATAGCATCACTTTTTGGTTACCTCCCTCTGGCTTCTAGAAGAGAGGAGGGGAAGAGGGGTGTCATGGTTATGCACTAATCTTTGTCTGTCAGCCTACCTCTCCTCCATGTATTCACCTTTAGAGGCCAGCCACCCTCATCTGACTGCTTATATAATCTTCCCTCAGCATAGCTCCACCTCAGCCTCTAATTAGGAACACTATATTAACCTGTGCATTGCAAGCCAACCTTGCTGATCAACCATTGAGTGTTTAGCTTTCATGTGCAACTTGCTGTGTCTCCTACGTCTGTCCAGTTACCAATCTTGGCCTGTTCTTGACTATCCCTGTCTGCTTGTGACCCTGACCTTTGGCGTGTTCTATGTTTATCCTTGTCTGCTAGTCGCCCCGACCTTTGGCTTATCCCTTTACTATCCTTGTTGTTCCAGCCTGCTGCTTCCTTCCTGTTTCTCCTGTAGTCTACTATAAGTGTGAGCTGTGAGACTCTGGGAGCCGCGACTTGGAGCCAGACTGCAGTGCAGTCCATCCTCAGCACTAGAGTCTCTGGTGAACACTTGCTGGCTGTTAGACTCCGCACCCTGGGGAATCTATGCTCTAACTCTGAGTGAGATCTGTGTTGGTGCTCCAGTAGACTTGCTTCTTGAACCTCCCAGAGTTCAATCCGCAGCAGTCAGTCCTAGGGTTCACTACCTTATGTTGTAATATGTTCGTCAATTTATGTGGGACATTATATTATTATATGTATGTACACATACAGTACAATATTGACCAGGCCAGAATTCAGTTGACAATGGTCGATTTGTCCAAGCCAACTCAATTTTAATATAACAGCTGATGTCCCTTTGATTTGTTGATCTTATGCAGGTCTACCTAGGTGTGTGAGGTATGGCCTGTTAACCTAATTGAACATTTCAAAGGGTACATTGGTTAAAGGACCATAGGAGAAGTATTTATTGATGGTGATTAGACTTGAGGGGGTAACAATGGGATCAAGGAGTGTTTTGGATTGGCCTAGTGGAGGCTCCCTCCTGGAGTGCTAATATATCAGGGGGGACTTGTTGATGTTAATATGCAAGAATACAGATTAGCAATGTAGGCATTCCAGGACTCAAAAGGGTGTTCAGGTGGTATATGTTAATCTAATTACACATATCAAAGGGGACTTGTTGATGTTGATATGCGGGAGTGCAGATTGGGGCGGTTTATGACTGCAGCTGTTCACGGTTGGGGCTTTTTGTCTGTCTGAAAAACTAAAAGCATATCAAAAGGCCTAAATGGAAACAGCCAAATTGCTCAGCCATTCAGTTTCTAGTGAATATAACATGGCATTCAGTCTATAGTTTAGTATCGTCTGTCTGTGATTATGAAGGCACAGATCTAGGAACATGGAACTCTAAATGATATTTATTCTGCTGGATATTTTTGTCATCTGTGGACTTTGGACTTGTTCTGTGTTGGAAGTCAATAAATTGCATCTCTCTGGAAGAATTGGGTTGCTGCAGAAGAGTACTTACATCATAATTATAATAACTACTAATTAATTATCTACACCACTATATATCATATCACTACACATTAGCGGTGCACTCCTGACTCCTACAGAGTGCAGCTGTCACCTGGACTCAGGTGACCTGACAGTTTGATCAGCCATTGACCCGGCTGACGTGCCGCTTCTCACAGATGCTCCATTGCAAGGCATAGTCAACAGACTTGAGACCCAGGAATCGAATCAGGTTCAGGTGATGCGATTCCTCCAGGATCTGGCTTCCTGCTTTGAGCAGCTTTAGGCCTCCTTGGGAACTCTGAGTCAGCAACCTCAAGTACAACCAGCGGCTGCACCTATTCTGGTCGCAGTCGCAGCCACACATTCACTACAATTGCCAGCTCTGTCCCGTTACTCTGGGAACCCCAAGGCCTGCAGGGGGTTCTTTAGCCAGTGCACAATTCATTTTGAACTCCAGCCCCAAAACTTCCTGTCTGATCGTGCAAAGATAGCCCTTTATTATATACAAATCGTAAAAAACGCAATGGGCGGGGTCCTGATGACCAGTATCGTTGGTCAATTCAGGTAACAGGTTACCGGCTCACCTAATAGGGTGGTGTTCCTTATCAGAACAGGAGAAGTAGTCAAAATAAAAGGGGAGTGGGAATAGGACCCATGGTGTCCTTACCTTCGGTGAAGGAAAAGGAACAAACTGTGGTTTAACCTGATATAACTTTATTAGAACAATTAGTAGAAAAAAAATGTTATCATTGAAAGGAAAGTTCATATACTATGAACTGCAATAGTCATATACTGCCATAAGATGGCAGCGATGTAAAAACACTTTTTCCTTACAGCAGTCTGAATTCCCCTATGGGGTTAACATGACCATGTCTAGGCAGGGAGTGATGTAACAGGAAGTATTTCCCTGAGTGTCACTCTGCCTACAAAAGGATTCTGTCCATGCACTTCACCCTGAAGAAACCCACTTTACAAGTAGGTGAAACATGTCGGTGTGTGTGCCTACACATGCCCTCTGCCGATAGGCAACCTGGGCTTTTCATCACTTTTTAGCCCTCATCCTATCTCCGCAAACTGGAAATCCATGAACAACCGAAAACTGTAAGTAAATGGCCATCGGCCCCATGCTGGTTTTGAGTGGATAACATCCTGTGCATGTCACCAGGACTAGGAATACAGAGATTCGCATCCTGCACACCTGTGGATCCCTGCAAAGGACTCTGGATTCACCACCTTGTCGCTGCAACTGAGGACCGATCTAATATCATCTAAACAGTAAGGCTCTTTTCAACTGGTATATCCAGCAAGCCATCACAGCCTGAACATTTGTTTTAAGACTCTGTGTTTTGACTCAGCTGACTATACTATTCTATCCCTCCTGCGGTGCTATCTTTAATGTTTCATGGAAACATGGTGCTGACTAGGGATGAGCCGAACACCCCCCTGTTCGGTTCGCACCAGAACATGCGAACAGGCAAAAAATTTGTTCGAACACCATCAAAGTCTATGGGACACGAACATGAATAATCAAAAGTGCTAATCTTAAAGGCTTATATGCAAGTTATTGTCATAAAAAGTGTTTGGGAACCTGGGTCCTGTCCCAGGGCACATGGATCAATGCAAAAAAAAGTTTTAAAAACGGCCGTTTTTTCAGGAGCAGTGATTTTAATAATACTTAAAGTGAAACAATAAAAGTGTAATATTCCTTTAAATTTAATACCTGGGGGGTGTCTATAGTATGGCTGTAAAGGGGCGCATGTTTTCCGTGTTTAGAACAGTCTGACAGCAAAATGACATTTCAAAAGGAAAAAAAATCATTTAAAACTACTCGCGGCTATTAATGAATTGCCGGTCCGACAATACACATAAAAGTTCATTGATAAAAACGGCATGGGAATTCCCCACAGGGGAACCCCGAACCAAAATTAAAAAAAAAAAAAAATTACGTGGGGGGTCCCCCTAAATTCCATACCAGGCCCTTCAGGTCTGGTATGGATATTAAGGGGAACCCCGGCCAAATTGTAAAAAAAAAATGGCGTGGAGTCCCCTTCAAAATCTATACCAGACCCATCAGGTCTGGTATGGATTTTAAGGGGAACCCCACGCCAAAATGTAAAAAAAATGGCGTGGGGTCCCCCCAAAAATCCATACCAGACCCTTATCCGAGCACGCAACCTGGCAGGCCGCAGGAAAAGAGGGGGGGACGAGAGAGCGCCCCCCCTCCTGAACCGTACCAGGCCACATGCCCTCAACATTGGGAGGGTGCTTTGGGGTAGCCCCCCAAAACACCTTGTCCCCATGTTGATGGGGACAAGGGCCTCATCCTTACATCCCTTGCCCAGTGGTTGTGGGGGTCTGCGGGCAGGGGGTTATCGAAATCTGGAAGCCCCCTTTAACAAGGGGACCCCCAGATCCTGGCCCTCCCCCCTGTGTGAAATGGTAGGGGGGTACCCCTACCATTTCACAAAAAAAGTGTCAAAAATGTTAAAAATAACAATTAACTGTTTTTGACAATCCCTTTATTTAAATGCTTCTTCTTTCTTCTATCTTCTTTCTTCCTTCGGTTTCTTCCTCCATCTTCTTCTTTTGGTTCTTCCTCCGGTCTTCTCGTCCGTCATCTTCCTCCGCGGTGCCAGCGTCTTCTTCCCTTCTTCTTCACCGTACGTCAGAGGGGGGTGGGGTCACCGGGTGGCCCCGCCCTCCGCTATTTAAGAACCGTCAGAAGAGGAGAAGCGTCACACAGCAGGAACCGCTCATCTTGGTGGATGCGGAGCGGCCCAAGAAGAAGGGAAGAAGACGCCGGCGCCGCGGAGGAAGATGTCGGACGAGAACACCGGAGGAAGAACCAGAAGAAGAAGAAGATGGAGGAAGAAACCGAATGAAGATAGAAGATAGAAGAAGCATTTAAATAAAGGAATTGTCAAAAACTGTCTCTTGTCATTTTTAACATTTTTGACAGTTTTTTTTGTGAAATGGTAGGGGTACTTTTGTACCCTCTTACCATTTCACACAGGGGGGAGGGCCGGGATCTGGGGGTCCCCTTGTTAAAGGGGGCTTCCAGATTCCGATAAGCCCCCCCGCCTGCAGACCCCCACAACCACCGGGCAAGGGTTGTGGAGATGAGGTCCTTGTCCCCATCAACATGGGGACAAGGTGTTTTGGGGGGCTACCCCAAAGCACCCTCCCAATGTTGAGGGCATGTGGCTCTCTCATCCCCCCACTTTCCTGCGGCCTGCCAGGTTGCATGCTCAGATAAGGGTCTGGTATGGATTTTTGGGGAGAGCCCACGCCATTTTTTTTTTAATTTTGGTGCGGGGTTCCCCTTAAAATCCATACCAGACCTGAAGGGTCTGGTACAGATTTTGAGGGAGACCCCACGCCATTTTTTTTTTTGGCCGGGGTTCCCCTTAATATCCATACCAGATCTGAAGAGCCTGGTATGGAATTTAGGGGGACCCCCCACGTCATTTTTTTTTTTCATTTTGGTACGGGGTTCCCCTGTGGGGAATTCCCATGCCCTTCCAGACCCTTCCTGTTAGCATGTCGGTAGGGACATGCCACCAGGAGTGGATATCCTTCCTTATCTTACCTAAGGCCTTATCTCCTATCGTTTTAGGTCTTCCTTGGTTACGGCTCCATTCTCCAAACATTGACTGGACTGCTGGACAGATCTTGGCTTGGGGTTCCTGTTCCTCATCCTGCCTACTCAAGGCTGCCCCAAAAGAGAAACGTCCTGTTGCCACCATCCCAGTATCTTCTGCTCTTCTTGCTGCATATAGCGATTTCTGGGATGTGTCCTGCAATAGTCGGGCTGATGCACTCCCTAGGTCATGTGGCACTCTGAATGACGAGCCCACCTGTGGACTTGAGCCAATCATTCACTCCAATTTGCATAACCATTTACCTTTGCCTGTCCCTAAACTCCCTTGGACGCACTGCCAGGCTAACTTGTCCACTAGTTCCACAGTCGCTACGCCCTGCGATGCGATCGGGGTAGTCGCTACACCCGGCAATGCTATTCAGTCGGCCTCTGCACCAGTTATGCCAGTCCAGCCTATGCCCAGTGAGCTTCCTGCTTTTTCTTATTCAGGACCTTCTGTAACCTGGCCTCACCCTACTACTACCACGTCCATTCAAACCTGTCTTAGAGGCTCAATCCATCCTTTGGATAGACTGCCCCATTCGGCCAAGTGGGGGTTTTCAACCTTTCTTTCTGGACTCTGGACACTGCATCCTGCTTGTGTTTCAGCTATCCAGCTTGACTCTCTTGTGACATGTCACCTTTTAACCAACCTGACCTCAGGGATCCACTGACCTCTGCCCAGTCTGATGGTCTGGTGCTGGATGTCCAGCTCATCTTTAAGGATCTGGGGAACCCTGCTCAGACTCCTGATGGTCTTCCCATGCCCTTACCCATTCCTAAGAAGCTGTTACTCCTCAATAAGTCCTCTTGTCCTCTCCCTAGCTCGGTTTCGGTCTCTGAGGATAATCTAAAGTACAAGGTTAGTCAAGTTCTGGATTCCTGGCGCCGTAGAGGCATTCTTCAGTACCTCGTACATTGGAAAGGGTTTGGTCCTGAGGAGAGGTCTTGGATCACTGCACCCATCACTGGGCCCAGGCAGGGGAGGTCTCGTAAGAAGAGGAGAAGGAGGATGGGCAAGCTCACATACATGGCTGTTCTCAGTCAGCTGGGCCCTCAACCCCCTCTGAAGGGCCTGAGCAAAAATTCCCTCAGAGGAAGCGTTGGCCCTCATCCAATTTCAACAATCCAGTGGCTCTTTAGCAGCCATAGGTCTCTTCAGCGTCGGGGGGGCTTCTGAGGACATCACTTGCTTCCCTAATGGAGGCCCAGTGCTGCCTCCTCCGTGATCGTCCCCTTCCTGGGCCTTTTTGTTGGAAGGCGAAGGGGAGGCACCTGTGATTGGGTGAGACCACTGGGCCCGCCCACCTTCTGGCTGACACTGAGCATGCCCACCTCCTGGCTGACACTGGGCACGGCCTCCTCCTACCTGCCACTTTCCAGACCCTCCTCCTGGCTGAGCTCATCCTGTGTATAAAAAAGGGACATAGTTTTAGTCTTTGGTTCATCAATCACACGCAATTTTCAGCTCATGACTTGCAAATTGAATGTTAATAAATAGAAAAGACTATCATTCTGAGCCCAGCATTTTTCATTCTTGTCCCAAACATTTTTGCCCACTACTGTCAATAGATATGTAAATCTCTTTTTTTTTTAAATCATTAATTTGTTAGCAATTATAACATCTAGTTAACATCATTAATATTAGGACAATAAATATGTATAAAAATAATATACCTGACTCCAGCTGGGTGCATCTAATTCTTCCAGGTTGGAAGGCCCAGGTTGTTCCTCGTCAGCTTCTGCTGGGGTTGAGGGAAGGGTGGAGGGAAGGGTGCAGGGAAGGGTAGAAAGTGATTCCCTGGCTTCAGTCTGGTCGTCCAGAAACCGCAGTTTGTTGTTTGTTTAAAGTACCACAGCCTGGGTACATACACTTGCACTGCTGCTGCTGCTGCTCCTGATCTGATTAATTTCTGGGTCTTATTATGCTCCTTTTTTATACATGTTCCTCAAGATCCCAATTTTTTTTTCCAAGAACACGATTGTTGCATCGGGGACCCAAGTCTTCACAAATTCCAGAAGTTTCTCCAGCTTTGACCTCCTAGCTTGTTTATTATAATATAAGCTGTGTTTCACCTCCCACAAATTCCTCATCTCCCTGTACCTGTCTATGAAACTGGCCATGAATTCTGGGTCCTAAAAGTGATTCATATTTGCTGTAAGACAGTACACCAGACAAAAACACTAATGTCAGCCTAAACTCTCCTAATCCTATCCCAATATAAGCCTCAATTAGGGATGAGCTTCGTGTTCTAATCGAACCCATGTTCGACTCGAACATCGGCTGTTCGATCGTTCGCCGAATTGCGAACGATATGGGCAGTTCGCGCCAAATTCGTGTGGCGCATCACGGCCCATAATTCACTGCGGCATCGCAGTGCATTGCTGGCTGATGATTGGCCAAGCATGCACTATGACCCACATGCTTGGCCAATCACAGCGCCGTCGGTAGAGAGAGCTGTATTTGGCCAAAGCCAGGGTGGCTTTGGCCAATATGAGTCAGGTGGTTTAGAACACGCCCCACACTATATAAGGCCGCTAGATTAGGCAGGACAGTCAGTGAATTAGCTGCACCTATAGTGTATATATATATATATATATGCATCCCAGATGTTGTATATATATATATATATATATATATATATATACACACTGTATTCAGTTTAGCTAGATCCGTTCCTGTTATCTTCCTACTGACAGACAGGCTTGTCTTGTTACAGTATTTACAGCTACCTGAAGAAAATTGCTGGTGTTCTTTTGATCCTATTAGTACCACAGTCAGGCAGCTAGACTATTTACAGTTAGTGTAGTGCGTCCTCCTCACAGTGTTCAGTTAAAGCTACAAGTTAGTTTAGTGTGACCTCTGCACAGTGTTCAGCTAAAACTACAAGTTAGTGTAGTGCACAGTGTTCAGCTAAAGCTACAAGTTAGGGTAGTGCGTCCTCCTTACAGTGTTCAGCTAAAGCTACAAGTTAGTGTAGTGAGACCTCTGCACAGTGTTCAGCTAAAGCTACAAGTTAGTGTAGTGCGTCCTGCTCACAGTGTTCAGCTAAAACTACAAGTTAGTGTAGTGCGACCTCTGCACAGTGTTCAGCTAAAACTACAAGTTAGTGTAGTGAGACCTCTGCACAGTGTTCAGCTAAAGCTACAAGTTAGTGTAGTGCGTCCTGCTCACAGTGTTCAGCTAAAGCTACAAGTTAGTGTAGTGCGTCCTGCTCACAGTGTTCAGCTAAAACTACAAGTTAGTGTAGTGCGTCCTCCTCACAGTGTTCAGCTAAACCTACAAGTTATTTTTTTGCGAGCTCTGCACAGTGTTCACCTAAAGCTCCCTGTAGAAGGTTGGTGGTGTTTTCCTGATCCTATCACTACCGCAGGCAGCTAAATAAGCTACAAGTTAGTTTTTTGCGAGCTCTGCACAGTGTTCAGCTAAAGCTACCTGTAGAAGGTTGGTGGTATTCTCATACAGGCAGGCAGTTGATTTTACTAGCTGCAGTATCAGTACACATATATATATATTCATATATATATATATATATTCATTCCAGCTTAGTGCAGCTACAGGCCATTAGTATGTTTGGAAGGCCAACAAGGAGAGGCAGACAGTCACAAACCAATAAAAGAGGGCAAGCAGGCTCTGTGTCTAGAGGCAACAGTGCTGGTCGTGGAGACGGTGCATCCTCATCAGCACAAGGCTGTGGGACACTCTTGGCCTTTTTTTCGGCAGCTGGCCATGTTGAGCAGCAACATGCGGAAGACTTGGTCGAGTGGATGACCAATCCGTCCTCATCCTCCTCATCCTCTCTCACCCATGCTCAGGGTACTTTGTCTAGCAAAGCAGCGGCCTCTTCCCTCAGCTCAATGTCATCAGTGACTCCTTCCCTAGCCCCACCATGTCCTCCTGAGGAGTCTCTCCAACTGTTTGACCACAGTGTTGGGTACATGCTCCAGGAGGATGCCCAGCGTTTGGAAGGCTCTGATGATGATACTGAGCTAGATGAAGGCAGTAACGTGAGCACGGACAGAGGGGGTGCCCAAGAAGGACAGCAATCTGGCAGTCATGCTCCCCCTGCTGCAGAATACTGCCAGGTTTGCTCCAGTGATGAGGAGGGAGGGGATGATGAGGTCACTGACTCAATGTGGGTGCCTGATAGGAGAGAGGAGGAGGAGGCGGCACATCACCAACGAGGCAGGATGCCCTCCAGGGGCCAGCCTAAGGGCAGCACACTGACTGCATCACACCCCAAAGCTCCGCATGTGCAGGGCGCTGCAGTCTCTGCGCGTTATTCAAAAAGTTCTTTGGTGTGGGCCTTTTTTGAGACGAGTGCATCAGATCGCACCGCTGCTTTTTGCAACATATGTCTCAAGCGTATCTCGCGTGGCCAAAACATCTCCCGTTTGGGCACCACATGCTTGACCAGACATATGTTGACCTGCCATGCAGTTCATTAGCAGGTGTATTTAAAAGACCCATTCTTTTCTTTGCCACTTCAGCGAAATTTATTTTAAGAGAAGTCGTATCAACTTTGAAAATCAAAATTTGTCCCGTCTCTTTTATTTTCACATCAGTGTGGCTAATCTACTGTTTATTTTTATTAATCCTAGACTTCATAGTTAAAAGTAAAACACAAGTTTCCTCCAAGCGAGCAGATCATATAGAGACCACATATAGATATACAATCTTCAGTAATATCCACAAGCCTTTAAGACCTCCATTTTCCCCTCATACCCCCGCCCCCCCATCACTCCATTCCCCTCCACCATCCTCTTATCCCATACACACACCACCCATTCCACCTCATATTCTTACATCTCTTCGGCCCATTCATACTCTAGCCATAACTTCCATATATTCTTATATTTCATTAGACTACCTCTTTTTCTATACCAAAATTCCTCTTTCGTGATCATGTCCTTGACCTCTTTTCTCCATTCTCCTACTGTTGGGGGTTCTTTTGCCTGCCACTTCCGTGCTATGATTTTCCTTCCCTGAAACAGGCATCTTATAATAGCGGTCTGGGTGTCCCTCGGCATATCATTTTCCTCCAGCAAACTCAACAGACAGATTCTGGCCTCCATTTCTAATGAGGACCCAAATATTGCGTTAATTTCCTCCACTAATTTTTCCCAATATCTTTATAACTTGGGGCATCGCCAAAACATATGTACGAGATCTCCTTTCCCATCTCCGCAACGCTGACACTTCGCATCCTGCCTCTTACCAAACCTAAATAACTTCTCTGGTGGGTAATAAAGTCTGTAAATCAAAAATAAATAAGAGACTCCCTGTGACGGTGATAGGGATATCCTTGGCCCCAATGTCAAAATAAATTTCCATTGTGCCTCCGTTATTGTACCAACCTCTTCCTCCCATTTAGCTCTCTTCCTGGGCTTCACCCCCCCTTCTCGCCCTGCCTTATTTATACTCTTGTACATTTGTGAGATCAGCCCTTTAGACCCCTTGGTATTTACCAGATTCCTTAGCAAGGGCATTTCACTCCACTCTATCGCCTTGCCACTGAATTGTACCTCCAGGGCATGCCTTACTTGCAAGTAGCTGAAAAATAATCTGTTGGGTACTGCAAATTCCTCTTTTATCTCTTGAAACGTTTTCAACCTCCCTGCCTTGTACAGTTGCGCCAGACAATGAATACCCCTCCTGTCCCATTCTTCTATTTTCCCCATCACCCTGAACTCCTTCAGATTTTTATTATTCCATATCGGGGAAAACTCGGAGTACCCTGTATATCCCAGTACAGCCTTTACCGTCTTCCAGCATTTAATCATTAGTTGAGCTGTTGGGCAGCTATATCCAAAAAATTCAGCCTCCACTGCCTTCACCTCTGTATCATGACTGTTATTGTACAACCATACACTATTTCTTCCTACCCTTTCTTCCGCCAGATTACTGCCACTCATAAACTGGATTTGGGCTGCCAAAAAGTAACTCCAGGGGTCCGGTAGCGCCAAGCCTCCCTCCTCTCTCGGCCGCTGCAGCGCTCTCAAACCAATTCTTGCCACTCCGTTTTTCCAGATTAATTCCCTAAGGCGTAGAATTAGGTGTGTCACAGCCAAGTACTTGTGGGCAATCTGCTTTCGGTACATCAACGTTAGATTGTGCCAGGCAAATTTCCCTGCCCCAGCTGCTGCACCGCCGAAAGAAGTTCGCTCCCAGCCATCCACATGCCCAGCGGTTGAATGCTAGCTTGGCAAAATTGCTAGCACTTCAACTGCTGCCTTTTCAGTTGGTAAACTCTGTCCCCTTCCGTGAGTTTGTGGAATGTGTGGTTCCTCAGTGGCAGGTACCCAAACGCTACTTTTTCTCACGGAAGGCGATTCCGGCTCTCTACCGGTATGTGGAAGGAAATGTCTTGGCCTCGCTGGACAGGCGGTCAGCGGTAAGGTGCATATTACTGCTGGCTCATGGTCCAGCAGGCATGGACAGGGACGTTACCTAAGTTTCACCGTGCATTGGGTGACTCTGCTGGCAGCTGGGAAGGTTGCAGGACAAGGTGCAGTAGTGTTGGAGGTTGTTCCACCACCACGCCTCCAAAATGCCACTACTAATGATTGTGACACACCCCTCTCCTCCACCCCCTCCTCTTCTTCTTCCTCCATGGCCTCTTCCTGTGCTTTGAACCAGCGGTGCTCTGTAGGCGTTCAAGGGGCTACGCAAGTATGCAGGCCAAAAGATGCCATGCGGTGCTTGAGCTGGTGTGCTTGGGAAACAGGAGCCACACTGGGGCAGAGGTTCTGTCAGCTCTGCAGGGGCAGGTTCAGATGGTAGGAAGGCAGGAATGGTGGTTTGCGACAATGGCACCAACCTCCTCTCTGCCCTCCGACAGGGACAAATGACCCATGTGCCCTATTTGGCTCACGCCCTTAACCCGGGCTTACAGGATGTCCTGAGGCAGGCCAGGAAAGTCTGTGTGCATTTCCACCGGTCATATAATGCCAGTGCTCGGCTGGCAGACCTCCAAAAGGAGTTTAACCTGCCCAAGAACCGCCTAATCTGTGACATGCCCACCAGGTGGAACTCAACTTTGGCCATGCTGCAGCGGCTGCACATGCAGCAGAGGGCCATCAATGAGTACCTGTGCGACTATGGCACCAGGACAGGGTCAGGGGAGCTTGGTTTTTTTCCCCACGCCAGTGGGCCATGATCAGGAATGCATGCACTGTCCTGTCACCATTTGAGGAGGCCACGAGGATGGTGAGCAGTGACAGTGCACACACTGCGTGGAATAATGGACAGGGCACTTCACTTGAGGCAGAACAGAGGCAGGGAGAGGAGGACTTCCTTAGCTCTCAAGGCCCCCTTTATCCAGACAGTGTTCGTGCGTGCCCACCGATCACACAGGAAGAGGACGAGGAGGAGGATTGTGTCAGTATGGAGGTGGAGCCTGGCACTCAGCATCAGCAGCAGTCTTTAAAGGGATCAGTCCCAGGAAACACATGGACTTCTACGTGGCTGGGAGGAGGTGGCTGCGGACCATGTCGTCCTTAGTGACCCAGAGGACTCCGGACCGAATGCCTCAGCAAACCTACGCTGCATGGCCTCCCTGATCCTGCAAAGCCTGCGTAAGGATCCTCGTATTCGTGGTATCAAGGAGAAGGACCAATACTGGCTGGCAACCCTCCTTGATCCACGTTACAAGGGTAATGTTGCGGACCTTATCTTGCCATCGCAGAGGGAGCAGAAGATGAAACATCTTCGGGAGGCCTTGCAGAAAGGTCTGTGCAACGCGTTCCCAGAGACTGGGAGGTTACAAACTCCTGTTTCTGGACAACGTGTTGCTGAGGCTTCAGTCAGTCAAAGAAGGAGCGGTGGAGAAGGTGGCTGTCTGACCGATGCATTCAGACAATTTTTTGGTCCACAGCCCCAAGGTTTGATCGGTTCCAGCAACCATCGCCAGCGTCTGTTTTACATGGTGCAGGAATACCTAGGGGCAAGATCTGACTTGGACACCTTTCCCACCGAAAATCCTCTGGGTTACTGGGTCTTGAGGATGGATCACTGGCCAGAGCTTGCACAGTATGCAATTAAGCTACTGGCCTGTCCTGCATCCAGCGTTCTTTTGGAACGCACATTCAGTGCTGCTGGAGGCTTTGTAACCGATCACAGGGTGCGTCTGTCCACCGACTCGGTCGATCGACTGACTTTCATAAAAATGAATCAGTCTTGGATCACCACCAGCTACCAAGCACCTGATGCTGATGTAACCGAATAATTTTTTTTGAAATCTCAGATCCCTTCAAAGACTGCCTATGCTGATGCTGAGTGACTATCCCTGAGTAATTATCCTCTTCCTCCTCAATGATCACGCTGATAGCTTGTAAGAACATTTTTGGTTCTGGGCGCCACCACCAGTGCCTAAGTCCCAATTTTTCAGCCCCTGTTTAACAGGGGCGTGTAATTAAAATTTTTAATGCAATACTTTGCAGCAGGGCTCTTTTCTGCATTCCAACTAGAGTATCTGTGAGGGGTTGCAGTGTTGTGGCACCAGCACCAGTGCCTAAGGCCCAATTTTTCAGCCCCTGTTGAACAGGGGCATGTAATTACAATTCTTGATCTAATATTTCACAGCAGGGCCCGTTTCTGCGCCCACCAAGAGCGAGTGAGGACAGTGTTGTGGCACTAGCACCACCACCACCAAAGGCCCAATTTTTCTGCCCCTGTTCAACAGGGGCATGTAATTACAATTCTTGATCTAATATTTCACAGCAGGGCCCTGTGAGGGCTTACAGTGTTGTGGCCACAACAACACCTAAGGCCCAAATTTCTGCTGAGTATATAGGGCAGGCCCCTACTTTCAAACATCCAACTTACAAACGACTCCTACTTGTAAACGGAAGGAGACAACAGGAAGTGAGATTAAATCTACCCCTAGGAAGGGAAATTCTCACCTGTAAGAGTTAATATGGGAAAAACGTTTCTCCTTTCCACTGATGCTTTATCACCAATCCTTGTTTCACAAAAAAAAACAAATTTTCAAAAAATATTTGTCATTGGGACAAAAAATGAGGTGAAATCTTATGAAGAGGAGCACAGACAGCAAAACAAATGTAACAGGGGTGATAACCCTTCCCTATGTTTTTCAAAAAGCTTAAAATAGATTTTTTGGCTGGAGCTAAACACGTTAAAAATGTAACAGTTCAAAATTACAAACATATTCTACTTAACAACAAACCTACAGTCCCTGTCTTGTTTGCACCGCCTGTATACTGCTGTTTAGAGTATATAGGGCCTGGTGGCCCCACGCCTTTCCTTTTTTTAATTTAGGTGCGGGGTCCCCCTTAATATCCATACAAGACCCAAAGGGCCTGGTAATAGACTGGGGGGTACCCATGCTGTTTGTCTCACTGATTTTCATCCATATTGCCAGGACCTGACATTACAATCAAGCAGTTTTAAATGACTTTTTTTCCTTTAAAAATGACATTTTGTGCAGGGACTGTTCTAAGCACGGGAAACACGCGCCACTTTACAGGCATACTATAGACACCCCCCAGGTACGATATTTAAAGGAATATTTCACTTTTTTTTAACTTTAAGCATCATTAAAATCACTGCTCCCGAAAAAAACACTGTTTTTAAAAGTTTTTTTTGCATTGATACATGTCCCCTGGGGCAGGAACCGGGTCCCCAAACCCTTTTTAGGAAAATACCATGCAAATTAGCCTTTAAAATGAGCACTTTTGATTTTGAACGTTCGAGTCCCATAGACGTCAATTGGGTTCTAACGTTCGTGCGAATTTTCAGTCCGTTCGCAGGTTCTGGTGCGAACCGAACCGGGGGGTGTTCGGCTCATCCCTAGCCTCAATCTTGAAGCAGTATAGGCCACTGATGGCCCAAGTTAAAATTTTACCTTCGTTTAGGACGCTCGTCACTTCCGTTCCTCCTTCCTCCGCACACAGATCGTATGTACTACACACGCGTTAGCTTGATATACACTGCGCATGCGTGAAACTCCACCCGCGTCGCCTGCCCCTGATGTTCTTTCAAGAATATTCCCTGCCCCTTCTCTTTCGGCATGCAGTAGGAGCGACATGGCGGAGACAGAGCAGATGTGTGATAATAGCAATAACAAGGAGGAGGAAAGCCCGGAGGCAGAAATGTCCCGATCCCGGAGAAGATTTAAGGCCTCAAATATGGCCTTTATAGAGATGCTGGAGATGGTGGACATCTTGAGGAGGAACGACTATGATGGGAAGCATGGACTGTACCTAAACTCAAATGTTAGAAAGGCCAAGATCATGACAAAAGTTGTGAAGAGTCTGCACAGAAATTTTGGGGTACAACGATCCAAGGAGCAATTGAGGAAATACTGGTCAGACCTGAAACTGAGGGAGCAGGGTCAGTATAGAAGAATCAAGAGATGATAATGATAGTACTTGTCGTGTGTTCCTATCATTATTATTATACTTGCATACTGCTCCATGTGCTTTTCTTTACTGTCGTACATTTTAAAATGGCGACTTTCATGTTCGTGGGCACAGTAATCGGTCGTAGGAAACATTGTTCGCTCATTATATACGATGTTTTGGGCAGATAAAGGTTAAATACATTTGGTCATGCCTATTTGTATAAAAATAAGTTTTGTACATTGCTGTCTAGATGTGTTTGTAACTCGAATGAAATGCAAGCTTAATTAAGAGAGGACATTCAGCAGCTGTTTACACATCTGGACTAAGGAGCACTAGTGTGGGACACAAGAACAAACTTTTTAAGGTGTCCCACACAGGTACTCGAGTGGATACTTGGGGTGTCTCCATGTGTGAAAATTGTCACAAAAAAGTAAGTATTCTAGCTTCGGTAAGGTAAAAAAATCATGTCTTCTGCTTGGAACTCTGCCCAAAACAGACAATTGTACCCCACTTCCCAACAATCTTTCATATGACCACACCCCGAGAATCTGGAGGAAGGAGAGGTGGAGGAATTTGGCGAACGTGTCACCACAACAGGTAAATGTCTGACATACCAGCAATATATGTATACCTGCATATTTATAAATACATGTTTTTACTCAAATTTTTAGGTGATGTGCTGGTTGTGGAAGAGCAACCTGAACATTCCACAAGTGACAGTGCACAAAGGTTAATCCAGGACATCATGGTGTGGAATCAATGTTATGGAACAACAAATGAAGAACATGATTGATGTGTTGGGGAGAATCTAAATATCTTCCAAATGCCACCATTTTACCATTTGTTGTACTAACCAAAACATTTTTTTTTACATTTTATAAGCCAAAATTGATGCACACGGTGTGTCAACATGTGCTATCTGCCATCAGGGAATATCAATGTACGCTTTTTGTGGGTGCAACCCCTTCCTCGTAACTCTAGTAGGTGAGAGGAAGGGGTTGCACCTCCAAAACACGTTCATTGATCCCCCATGACGGGAGATAGCACATGTTGACACTAGGCATGGGATCAGGAGGGAAATAGCCATTTTGACTCCCAAATTGTATCTTAAAAATTTGGCTTTTACAGGGGTGACATCACCCCATCTGATGAAGGCAATATCAACACATTATGGACATACTGTAATGTCTGATATTGCCTTCATTTTTTGTACGTTAAACTTTGTAAGTTCCAGAGTTGTGTATGTTATGTTTTGAAACATGCCTGTTTATAAAACATGCCTGTTTATAAAAAAAAAAAAAAAATTGTAAAAAACATGAGAAAAAGAAAATAATATTTCCCCAAAAAAATTTATAAACACACATGTGAATGTGCACAGAGTAAAAAGTTTGATAATCAACAATGTGTGGCTTCTTTTTTCAATGCTCAATACCAGTTTTGTAAGTAATTTTGTGTTTACATTGACAATGGGGCTTATTTACTAAAGGAAAATACACTTGGCACTACAATTGCACTAGGAGAACCTAGGAGACAGCTAAAAAGAAACACAAGCAATAAAGAAATTTCAAGATTTTATCAGATAATGTTTTTATATTAAAAACCTATTTAGACATTGTCTGGCATAGGAATGCCCCCCCCCCCCCCCCCACCCGTAAAATATATATATATTTTTTTTTTTAAGAATTTTTATTGTGCACATAACAGAAGAAGCATACATCACAGTAGATAGGGTTACATTGTCAACTAGGAAGCAGAAATTGCATATCCATTACATCACCAGTGTGAATATCCATCTACCCCTTCCTATGCCATGGGGATTTCCAACCTTATTCTACTTTTGTAGTATATGTGCATTTTTTTTTAATTTTAACAAAGCAAGAGAGAAACTCTCATAACAATAAACCACCCCCCCCAGCCCCCCACCCAGTGCTCTCCCTGGGAGAGATGACAGACCAGGCATCCCGCCCTCAGAGGGTGAACGCCTCCTCCGTACACCCCAACCAGAGAAGAGAAAAAAACCCTCCCCCCTGAGATGTCTGCATTCAGTGTTCTGTGCAATAAAAAACATGAGAATCCATGCCCTAACACTGTAAGAGGAGAATGTCTCCTATCTTCCCGTCATTTTTTGTTTGAGAGCAAAAAACAGTTCCTACTATCTAATATTCAGTGGTTCTTCCTCCTCCAGTGTGTTTTCAGAATCCACCCATCTAAACCATACCTTCCTAAACTTCTTGGGAGCTCCCCTAGCTTCATAGGTCATCTTCTACATCATCACATCCGCATTTACTATTTTTATCCACATTCCCAGAGTCAATTGTTCATCATGAATCCAGCGTCTGGCAATGAGTTTCCTCACCTCAAAGTATAGAATCCTAAGGAACAATTTAGTACATGTATTAATCTCCCCCTGATCAAAGACCCCGAGGAGGCAGCGTAGGGGAGAGCAAATGTTAGGCAAGGCAAACTTATCGGAAATAAATTCAGTTACCTGTGACCACAGTGGTCTTACCTTTTTGCACTCCCATACCATGTGTATGAAAGTGCCTTCCTCCTTCATACATTTGTGACATATAGCAGTTTCCTTTGTTTGCATTCGGTAGAGCCTAACTGGCGTATAATACTGTTGATGAAGATACCGAATCTGAATCATTTTGTCCGTAGAGGAGATAACCGACACCAAATATGTGTCCAGAACCTCCTGCCACCGTTCTTCCGACAACTCCGGGACAATCATCTCCCACCTCTCCTTGGTCCTAGCCGTTAACATCTTTACCCCTGGACCCACTGCCCCATAATATCTAGAGATTTGCTTAGATGGATCCAGATTAATCAGAACCTTCTCCAAGTCCGTGTTCTGGACCAGAATTGTATCCCCCCCCAAACTGAGCCTTCGCTGCATGTCTTAGCTGCGTATATCGGAAAAGCCAAGTTTTGGGTACTTCAAATTGTTCTCTCAATTGGTCAAAAGTGGATAAACAATCATTCTGGCAAATTTGGTGTAGGTACTTAATACCATATTGTGCCCAAGTCTTTTGTCCATCAGGTAGCTTTAAAAACTCCCCCAAAGATCCGTTACTCCACAAAGGGCTATTCGGAGACAGCCACAAGGGTGTATCCTTCCGCCATTGGGAGCACAAGTGAAATACTTTCCCAGGCAGTGCCATAACTCATCCCACCCTCCTCCCCGGAATCCCTTTCCTATAGAGCATATTCTGGAGGGTTCCTTGTGAGGTAGCAACTGCTGCCTCCAACAATGTAGTGGCATTAGGCTTCTGCGGAAAAAGTCGCCAGTGCAAAAAGGCTAATTGCGAGGCCATAAAATAAGAGCGGAGATCAGGAAGGGCCATCCCCCCATTGTAACTGGTAGTTTCAAGATCGCGAGGGATACCCTGGGTGCTTTAGAGCCCCAAAGGAATCCCACAACGATAGAGTCAATGTGTCTGAAAATTTGTAATGTAACAAAAACAGGGAAGTTTGAGAGAATGTAAAGAAACTTAGGAAGGAAGATCATCTTAAACAAATTTATCCTTCCCAAGAGGTTGATCCGTAAATTCTTCCATCTCTGCACCCTCTCTCGAAAATTTCCCACAATAGGCGACAAATTGTTCTCCAGGTACCTAGAGATGGGAAGCTGCACCTCAACCCCCAGGTACCTGAAGGAGTTGGATAAAGGTATAGGACAATCCGGTGGAACCACCACTGCCTCATCAATAAGGAAAAGGGAGGATTTTTTCCAATTTATGTGAAATCCGGAGTAGTCTCCAAACTCCTGAATCAATCGGAAGGCTTCTGATAGCGAGGGCCCCGGATCCTGTAGATATAGCAGCATGTCATCTGCATAGAGTGACACTCGCTCCTCAAACTCCCCAAGCCTCAGACCAGTCAAATCTGAGGTAGATCTTATCTTAACCGCTAAGGGCTCAATTGCCGAGGCAAACAGGAGGGGTGAAAGAGGACACCCCTGCCCTGTGCCCTTCAGCCTAATCAAACGGATCCATGTACAAGAACCGTACCCAGGAAATGAAGACAGGGCCAAAGCCATATGACTCCAATAGGCGGAACAAATAAGACCACTCCACAGAGTCAAAGGCCTTCTTAGTGTCTAAAGAGGCCACCATTCTAGTCCCGGAGTTATCATGGGCAGTTTGAAGTTTCAGAAAGAGTCTTCTAATGTTCATTTGCGCACATCTTCCCTGTATGAATCCCGTTTGATCCGCATCAACCAACTTTGGGATGACTGTTTGTAGCCTGCCTGCAAGTATTTTGGCCAGAATCTTTGTGTCAACATTCATCAACGAAATCGGACGGTAGGAGTCACATTCCCGGGGGTCCTTCCCCCCTTTAGGAATCAGAACAACCAAGGCTTCCCACATTAATGGAGGTAGTCTACCGTCCGATTTCGCTGCATCAAACACCTTAAGCAAGCAAGGAGCCAGACCATACCTAAAAGTATAATACCATTCCGAAGGGAGACCATCTAAACCAAGGGACTTCCTAGGAGGAAAGGAGGCAATTGCCTTCTCCACCTCCTCTACCACGATACTAGATTCCAAGGCAGTGCTGTCTTCCTCTGTCAGCTTAGGTAGGTCAATGTCCTTAATTTAAGTCAGTAAATCCTCCGTCCCCAGGGAAGCACAAGACTTGTATTATTCTGCATAACATTGAACAAAAAATCTAAAATATCGGCTGATTCACAGACTTCCAGCCTACAGTTGTCATAAACTGATTTAATACACACCGGAACATAATCCGGCCGCGCCAAGTATGCCAGGAGTCTGCCATTCTTCTTGCCGAATTTAAAATATACGCCTGCGTTGAGCAAGGCTAAGTTTTGTGGAACTCTCAGTGAGGGCCGTCTTGTACTCCCTGGTTCTCATGCGTAAAGTCAACAACCTCTCGCTAGTGGGATCTCTAATATATTCTGCTTCCGCTAACGTCACCTCCGATTCTTTACCCTGTATTGTAGAGGCTAACTGCTTTTTGAACCCATGCACCTCTGCTATAAACACTCCCCTCAGTGTGGCCTTAAAAGCCTCCCACTGAAGAGGAGATGTCCCAAAGTTACCATTGACGACCCAGAACTGTCTAATGGCCTCTGTATACTTAAGCTTTATATATTCTTCATCCGCCACAAGCGTATATCAGGATTTGGACCCAGCTTAAGTTCCAATAACATGGGAGAATGGTCAGATAGGGCTCTGGGTAGATAGGAAACCTTCCCCACCATATCCATTCCCTCCCCCTCTGACAGGATAGTGTCTATTTTGGAGAGAGTCTTGTGCGTTTCCGAATAACAGGAGTACTCCTTAGCATCAGGATGATGAAACCACCAAACATCTCTAAGTCCATGAGTAGACATCCACCCCGCAAGGGGGGCTGGAGTGTCAGCTGCTGCCCCCAGTCTATCCAAAAGTTGGTACAGATACAGAATTGAAATCACCCAAAATGAATATCTTTCCCTCCGCTATCTCATAAGTAGCTTGTATCATGTCACCCAAATGAGCTAGCGAAAAGGGAGGAGGGACATATATGTTTACAATTGTTAGTAATCTATTCATCACCTGTATCACCAATATAACATACCTAACTTTTAATGTCTATCCAGACTGCTTGAATGGATATAAGCATAGCCTTCGTAACTAAAGTAGAAACCCCTCTCGCATATGAGGAGTAACTGGCATGGTAAGCCCCCGCAATGTGAGCCCTTTTTAGAGAGAGGAGCCTGGAGCCCTGGAGATGGGTCTCCTGAAAAAGTATTAGGTGAGGTTTATACTTTTTAATGTAATCAAAAACTAACAAGCATTTAAAATTTTGTATTTAGGCCCCTGACATTCCAGGCCAAAATCTTAAGATTTACCTCCATAGATTAAAGATATGAGAAAACTGGACGTCCTTCCCCTCTGGAGATAGACATGCCATAAAAAAAATGGGGCTCCAGGCTTCTCCTCCCACAAATACAGAGCACAGTATGGGGGCCGGTCCCGGCCCCTTACCATGTGATCAGCTGTCAGCCAATGACAGCTGATCACATGATGTAAACAAAAGATCGGTAATCGTTTCTTTTTTTTTACTCACGCTGACAGCGTGAGTAGAAAAAAAAGCCGATCACCGGCTGGGATGTGAGGGACATCAGTCCCCAAGTGGAAGAGGCACATCTGCCTCATCAGTGCCACCTAAAAGTGCCACCTAACAGTGCCCACAATGCCACTTAACAGTGCCCGCAGTGCCACCTATCAATGCCCACAAGTGCCACCTATCAATGCCCACCTGTAGTGCCAATCAGTGCCACCTGGCAGTGCTGCCCATCACTGCCACCCATCAGTGCCCATCTCTGCCGCCTCATCAGCGTGCATCAATGAAGGAGAAAAATTACCCGGTTTAAATTTTTTATAACAAAATATAAAAGAATAAAAAATTTTTTTTTTTTTTTTAAATTAATTTTTTTACATTTTTTTTAACAAAAAGTAAAAACTGCAGAGGTGATTAAACTAAACCAAAAGAAAGCTCTATTTGTGGTGAAAAAATGATAAAAATTTCATTTGGGTACAGTGTTGTATGACCGCGCAATTGTCATTCAAAGTGCGTCAGCGCTGAAAGCTGAAAATTGGTCTGGATAGGAGGGGGGTTTAAGTGCCCTGTAAGCAAGTGGTTAAAGGAGAAAACTTAATATAGTCCTTCTGCAGGACCCGAACAATGGCAGAACAGGTGTCTGGCATAATGATCCCCAGAGCCTGGGGGAGATGCCTGTCGAGAACTTGAGGTCCTGCAGACTTCTCCCAGTCACCAAGTACCGCAATCTGGCGACTAGGCTTTGCTCCGGAGTGATGGCTTGCCGCATGCAGGTGTCCTGCCTGCTAATATAAGGGGTCAGCAAAGCCAGACGGTGAAAAACAGGGTCCGTCATCCTGAGAAAGTTCCTGAAATTATCAGGAATATTCTCCTGGATCTCACGAAGCAAAGGCATATGAGAGAATTGGTCACGCTGGAGTAACCAATTATTGGTCCATGAACTCCTCCCCACCCTGTTCATGGACTGGACTTGGGTCCAAGTATGAACCCCAACCCCCCACACAGCACGAACTCTACGACGAGTACATACCTGCAACATGGCTTTAAAACGGTCGGCTGGTCAGAACAAATTAACAGAACGCACTGAAGAACAGCAAAGCCTGTGAGGAGCGAGCTGAAAATCAGAAACGAGCGGACAAGAACACACTGAAAAACAGATGCAAACTGACTACACGCACTGAAAAGCGGATACAAACCCACAAGCACAAACTGAAGAGCAGTAACGGACTGAAGAGCACGAAAGCTGAAAAGCGCAAATCGTCTCTCACCAAACTTCTACTAACACGAGATAATCATGAGATTAGCAGAAGGAGCCCAAAGGGTGGCACACTGGCTATTGAACTTCCTTTTTCTAGTCCCGTCGTACGTGTTATACGTCACCACGTTCTTGATGGTCGGACTTTGGTGTGTATGCAAGACCGCTTGTGCGGAATTCTGTCGGAACTCCGTCGGAAGAACCTTCAGAGTATATTCTGACAGCAAAACCGGTCGTGTGTACAGGGCATAAGAAGCCCTGACCAAGCCCCAACTTGGATTGGCAGGGGGCAGGCATCCTTAAATACTGAGTCAGCCCAGCTAGGGAGGAGTTGTTGGGTGGAAGAGCTGAAGATGGAGTGCTAGGCTGTCTGGGCCTTTGAGGGCGCCCCCCCCATTCTGGGGGCGGTGACTTTGGGCCTGGGACTCGGGTGCAGGAAGGATCCCTTCAAAACCACATGAAGGATCTGGACAGGAGGCATAGAGAGGAGTCAGAGAGGTGCTGCTGGGCAAGTCTTCAGGAGGGAACCACCGCTGTGTACGCAGACAGAAGGGCTGGTGAGTGACAGGTGCTATTGGGAGTACTAGAGAGGCATGCCAGAGAGGATTGAGAAGCAACAGTCATAGCTCGGTGTGGAGCCAGAGAGGATTGCAATATCACAGGCAGTGGAATCAGGCAGCTGCAGCCAGGAGGGCTGGCAGGGCCTGAAGAGGGATTGCTGGGAGCAGTAGACCCCCATAGGTCAGCTAGCACTAAAGACTTTCTACTTTTGCTACACTAAAGGGACCTGCGGTCCCTGCTTACAAATGGCAATTTCTGAGGCCTGACTGAGTCAGTGTTGGGCCTAACCATGTGCTAGCTGTGCCTGGAGTCAAGTGTTATGCAGGAGTTTGAGGAAGTGTTGTGTATAGGGAATGTACATAGTTCTGTCCCAAACTGACTGTTCTATAATTCTTCTGGGCATCCCATATATTCCCATCCCTATCCAAGTTCAAATCCCTCAATAAAAATACAAAAACAACCACATGGACTGTTCATTGTCTCAAAAGTGACTGGGAAGTGAATGCCGGGCTGGGCAGGGTGACAGGTGGACCACAACTTTCAGCAGCCCCTACGGGGGTACAGCTACACACCATATTAGTTTTTTGTTTTTCTGGCCTATCTGGAGTTCCAGAGATAAGGACAAAAGGAGAGGATTCATCTCAGTGGCATTATCAAAGCATGTTTTCTCAGTGCTGGGACAAGGTAATCTGGTGCCCAGGGCGAAGATGGCAAACTGCGCCCCCAAGCCCCCCACCCCCCCAGTTGTAAAGAAGGAGCGACTTATAGTGGGACCCAGTGACACTAAGGCTCAGTTCACACCCAGGCGTTCCCGATTGTGGGTGGAATTGCTGTGATTCTGCCTGCAATTCCCAAATTGACGCACAGACACGCTTGCGATCCCATTACTTTCAATGGCACCCCAATCACTGTGCAATTTTGCGGCAATTGTCCCTCAACAAATTGCAACAAAATTGCGGGATGCCTGTTGCCCAAAAGAAGCTCTGGAATGCCTAGGTCATGAATGTAGTTTATACACTGATCAGTGCTAATAATATGCACCGACACTGTACTAATGACAACGGCTGAGAAGGGGTTAATATCTAGGAGCATCCAAGGGGTTAATTATGTGCCCAACAATGTGTAATGTGTGTACTGATTTTTACCATAGACTGGTTTGTTTATTTTCCCTGCTTTGCAAGCGAACATTTCCTTTGTATAGAGCCCTGTGTTGATTGTCAACACAGGGCTCTGGGCTGTGATTGGACACAGCCAGTCAATAGGTCCCGGCCATGAATCACTGGTTGGGATCTGCTGACATACTCCCACTGTGTCAAATCACAGGGAAGTAGGCGGGCAGGGGCATGCACCAGAAAATGTGAGAACCAGTGCGATTCCAGCGCCGGTTCCCACATCGCATCTCTCCCGCAGGCAGTTCACGCTACCCTCTGCGAACCGCTGCGGGTATCAATAGAATGTTAATGACACCCCCAGATCGGTTTGCAGATTGCAGTGCGAACTGTGGATTCGGAATGGAATCGGATCGCATGGGTGAGAACATGCGAACATGCGATCTGATTCTAGTGCAGGAAAAAAAAACATCCCTGCATCTTTTTTTTGCAAATCCAATGCGAGTTCAGCCATACAACTGTATGGCTGAACTTGCATTGCACAGACATCGCATGTGATCGGCAGTGTGAGTGCGAATCATATGTGATGTCTGTGTTCGCTACAGTGTGACCCTAGACTGAAACAGGCAGTGATGGGTATGTCGCGGTGCTTGTAGCTGCCCCCCATCGCAGTATATGTACTGCGATGGGTTGGCAAGTGGTTAATTACCAATGGTATTTGTAATATGCAGCATGAAAGGGTTAATGTGTATTGTCAGTGCTGCATTAGTTACAAGTAGCAGTTAATTAACCCCTTTGTGCTGCATTAGTGGCATCAGTGTTAATTAACTGCTGCAGCATGCAGGGGTTAATTAACACTGACACTGGTGCCAGTAATGCAGCCCAAAGGGGTTAAATAACTGCCACTTGTAACAAATGCAGCGTTGATAATACACATTAACTACCCTTCATGTATATTAAAAAAAATACCATTGGTAATATATTAACTACCCCCAAAAAAGGAGTTAACAAATTCATCCGCAGATGGCTTACTTACTATTGCTTGGTTCCTCCTCCTCTAGATTACACTTGCTCCTGTCGAGAAACATTCCCTATCTGATAGTGTCCGCCCTGTACTGCGCAGGCGCACAAAGGAGACGCCGAAAGTCTCCGAAGATGAAAGGCTGTTCAGGGCGGACCTTTCTCGTCAGAACAGCGCTGCGCCTGCGCAGTACAGGGCGGACAGCCAAACACTATCCCATGGAGGGGGAACTTTCTTGTCAGAACAACGGCAGTCGGGCGGAGATTGCTCCGCCTGACAGGGAAGTGAAGGGCTCGTCCTCAATTGGCACAGACATCTGTTGGCACAGACATCTTAGCAGCTCTGACTGGCTGTGCAGTATTCTAGCCTGTGTGTACAGTCCAGCCACTTCACCTGCGCCCCCCTTCCTGTAGTAAATTGTCCCGCCCAGGGCATCCGCCCCTTCTGCCCCTGCCTTGTACTGGCCCTGTGTTTACTGCACTTAATTGTGTAGCCACAAATTCTGGTAAGTCTTCAATCCTTATGGTGGTCGGACAGTTTCTTTTACATTGGGTATATTGGACTTTTTTGTTTAACACAGAAGGACTTTATTATGTTTTTTATGTTTATGTAATTCGCGTTTATATTCATCACAGCAGTGCCCATTTTGTTTACTGCATAAGATATACCCACAGCATTCTCCAAAAAAGGAAAAGAAAGACGCCTCTAAGTGCAGTATGCAAAATTTAATAAAGTGCACAAAGGGTTAAAAGTACTTACAAGATTGTTGAGTGTTAAAAAACATGATAAAATCAGGAGTCCTCATCTGTGGCATGTGTCCATCCTCAGCATGGTGGTAGAGAGCCGTGTAGAGCCGTCCAGCAGCTGTAAAGCGTTCTCATGCGCGTTGGAAAGAGGAGGCAGCAAGGAAGCCTGTATTCACTGCGGGACACACAAGGCTGATGGTGTCAGTCACCACCTTCTCTACACTGACACCACATTGACACCACATTGACACAATCAGCGCAGCCCCCTCCCTCAGATCACCACACTGGACCACCAGGGATCGCCACTGGGACCACCAGGGAAGGGGCAACATGTGAATGGCCAGGTATGTACCCCATGGCCATCCACATGTGCCCAATCTGTGCCAATCAGTGCCCACAAATGGGCACTGATTGGCACCATTATGTTCCAGATCTGCCCAGCAATGCCCCCAATATGTCTTATCAGTGCCACCAGTGTGTTCAGTGCCACCTGTCATTGCCCATCGGTGCCACCTGTCAGTGCCCATCAGTGCCCCCCATCAGTGCTACCCATCAGTGCCACCCATAAGTACCCATCAGTGCCACCCATATGTACCAATCAATGCCACCTACGAGTGCCCATCAGTGCCGCCTATGAGTGCCCATCGGTTCCACCTATGAGTGCCCATCAGTGCCGCATACCAGTGGCACCTATCAGTGCCCATCAGTGCCATCTATCAGTGCCAATCAGTGCCACCTATCAGTGCCCATCAGTGCCACCTCATTGGTGCCCGTCAGTGCAGCCATATCAGTGCCCGTCATTGAAGAAGAAAACGTACTTATGTACAAAAAATTTTTATAGAAACAAAGAAAAACGTCTTTTTTTTATTTGTTGCGCAAAAAATAAAAAACACAGAGGTGATCAAATACCACCAAAAGAAAGCTCTATTTGTGGGAACAAAATGATAAAAAATGTGTTTGGGTACAGTGTAGCATGACCGCGCAATTGTCATTCAAATTGCAACAGCGCTGAAAGCTGAAAATTGGCCTGGGCAGGAAGGTGTCTAAGTGCCTGGTATTGAAGTGGTTAAATAATATGCTTATTGTAAGATTGTAAAACCTCGTCATCTGAAAATATTGATAAAGTTTGAATAATTGGCATTAAGGAAACATCTTAAAACACTTTAGCACACTACTCAGACCCTTTTAATGGTTGTGTTATTTTTGTAAACAACCTCCTCCTCCTCCTTCAGGTCATTCACGTCACGTCATACTTGCATAGGCAGGTAAATGCTGGTGCAAAAAGCATCAGCATTTACAGAAGCACAATTGCATATATCTATGCACTTCTATGGCTGACTGTACATGCCACTTGTCACTCCCCAGGTGTGGCAAAAAAGCAGGAGTTTTACGCTAAGACCCCCTTCACACCAAGGGTTTTGCAGGCGCTATAGCGTTAAAAATAGCGCCTGCAATCCGCCCTTAAACAGCTGCAGCATTGTCTCCAGTGTGAAAGCCCGAAGGCTTTCATACCGGATTGCTGCGCTGGCAGGACGTCAGGAAAAGTCCTGTCAGCAGCTTCTTTGGAGCGGTGAAGGAGCGGTGTGTTTACCGCTCCTCCACCGCTGCTCCCCATTGAAATCAATGGGGCAGCGCTGGGATACCGCCGGCAAAATGCCGCTATTGAGGCACATTGAGGGCAGTTTTAACTGTTTCTCAGCCGCTAGCGGGGGGTAAAAGCGCCCCGCTAGCAGCCAAAATGCGCCGCAAATCCGACAGTAAAACGCCGCTATAAGTAGCGACGTTTTACCGCCGACGCTATAGGCGGCTCGGTGTGAAAGGTGTCTAAAACTCCTTTGCATCTGTAAATGTCCGTGTGCATGTATCCCTATTCCCAATCCAAGCTCCACACAACATCGAGGCCCCCGGGAGTCAGACCAGGTTAGAGAAGACAAAAAGCTTATTTTCTTTATAACAGACACAATCCTGGACCCCTGATGTTTTGTACACCAAACCTAGGAGAAACCTAGATGACAGAAATACACCATCCATAAAATGTAAATATACATACTGTGTATAAATATATCACATCTGATTTTTTTTTGTGTTGTTAACAAGCCACACACAACATTGTCCATGATACCTGTAAAGATTTCCTGCTTCGAAACTATTGAATTCATATGTTACATTTAAAGAGACTTGTAAAAACTTGTAAGACTACTTGGCTTTAACACAAAACTTTGGGAAAAATGTTGGCAGGCTGTTAGTATGTGATCATCAGCTCTGTAATTTCCAGCAACTCATACTTTCACTTTCCAACATACTCATCAAGAGAGGAATCTCACTTCTACCAAGTTACCAATGTATTACCTAAAATGTAAATTGAAAATGAATTAATATTAAAATGTTCACGACGTGTACTTAAAGTACAGTACACTTAAATTGTATACTTTCATGCTTTCCTGCCACTGATCTAGCAAAATATTGCCCATAATAGACATGTGTGGCTCGTTTAGTTTTGAATTGATATTCGCATGAAGTTTTCGTTATTTGGAGATTCAGATATACAGTATCTCACAAAAGTGAGTACAACCCTCACATTTTTGTAAATATTTATAGTTTATATTTATATTCTTTTCATGTGACAACACTGAAGAAATGACACTTTGCTACAATGTAAAGTAGTGAGTGTACAGCTTGTATAACAGTGTAAATGTGTCCCCTCAAAATAACACAACACACAGCCATTAATGTCTAAACCGCTGGCAACAAAAGTGAGTACACCCCTAAGCTGGCAACTTTTGTTGCCAGTGGTTTAGACATTAATGGCTGTGTGGTGAGTTATTTTGAGGGGACAGCAAATTTGTTATACAAGCTGTACACTCACTACTTTACATTGTAGCGAAGTGTCATTTCTTCAGTGTTGTCACATGAAAAGATATAATAAAATATTTACAAAAATGTGAGAGGTGTATTCACTTTTGTGAGATACTGTATCCGAATACCTAAATTACAATATAAACCAAATTTACCAAATGTTCCGAATAACGAAACAAAATTTGTCTGAATTTTGGAAATGCAGACTGAAATTCAAATCTAATTTTACATTGAACTCTAGTCAAATTCTAACTGTACACATATTGCTGAAATCAAAGGCTGTGTGTGTTATTAGAGTACCATTTCAAAATAATGCTGTTTTTGTTAAAGCGTAACTCCACTTTTGTTGAGAAAAAAAAAAAAACCCTCTGGGTGATCTATGTACATTGCAAAGGATTATAACAAACTTTGTTGCAGATTCCTACCTTTTGTTATTCTGGAGAAATCCATGTGTGTTTGTCTATGCCTCTGTTCTGAGTGAGTGTAATGGAAGTTCATAATTAACTGTCAGGTGTGGAGCTGAAGGGTACTAATGAGGAAATCTGCTGGGCCTGGACCCCTTTAGACGTATTCCTATTGAAAGTATCTCTCAAAAAATTACATTTTTGTTGCAAGGGATGCCTGAAATCTGATTTGTATCTTAGGCAGACTTCTGGGAAAATTGGTGAGCCAATCACACAAGCAGGAATTGATGTTTCTGGGTAGTGGTCAGTACACACTCTGTGTACAGAACAGCTCCAGGTAGCCATATTGCAATGTATTCTCAGAAAATTACATTGACTGCAGATTGAAAAGGAAAGGCCATTTTTAAAAACATTCAATTGCAATATGATTAGTGTCGCAATTATATGCGCTATATTATTTTTTCTTTATTTGCGATTTAACCACTTTAAGACCAGTCTCGTTTTGGATTTTAGGTGTTTCCATGTTTAAAACAGGTTTTTCTGATAGAAAATTACTTAGAACCCCCAAACATTATATATGGTTTTTCTTCTAACACCCTAGAGAATACAATGGCGGTCATTGCAATACTTTTTTTTGCACCGTATTTGCGCAGCGGTCTTATAAGCGCACTTTTTTTGGAAAAAATTCACTTTTTTGAATAAAAAAATAAAACAACAGTAAAGTTATCCCAATTTTTTTTTATATTGTGAAATATAATGTTACACCAAGTAAATTGATACCCAACATGTCATGCTTGAAAATTGCGCCCGCTCGTGGAATGGCGTCAAACTTTTACCCTCAAAAATCTCCATAGGCGACGTTTAAAAAATTCTACAGGTTGCATATTTTGAGCTACAGAGGAGGTCTAGGGCTAGAATTATTGCTCTCGCTCTACCGGTCGCGGCGATACCTCACATGTGTGGTTTGACCACCGTTTTCATATACTAAAAAGTCATTTAGAAAAATGACATTTGAAAAAATATGCCTTTAAGAGGCGTGGACGGAAGTGACGTTTTGACGTCGCTTCCGCCCAGCAGTGTCATGGAAACGAGTGAGCGCCATCTTGGCCTCCCTCGTCTCCAGACACACCACGGCACAGGACGCGATCGCCTCCGCCGCTACCGACGGCTCCGGTAAGCGGCGGAGGGCACCGGATCGCGGCGGGAGGGGGGGCCCTCTCCCGCCACCGATAAAAGTGATCTCACGGCGAATCCGCCGCAGGGACCACTTTTATCTGAAAGCCGGCCGCCGCACGAAAACGGGGATACCGGGGTTATGGCAGCTAGCTGCTGCCATAACAACGATATACCCCTTCAAACTTAGGACGTACATCGTCGTGTGGCGGTCGGGAAGTGATTAAAGAGTCATTATAATCATTTTGATGAAGACGTTTCTTTTTTTTTTTTTATCCGTTTGCCACATTCGAATCGAAAAAAAAGAAATCTAAAGTTTTCGATTCGACCGATTCAAAATTTATTGATTCAAATGTCTTGAATCGGAAAAAAATCAGTATATTCAAAGAAAATTCGAAAAAGACATAAAACGAATCCCGAATACGAATCCCGAATACGAATTGAACGAATCAACCGCATTTAACTAAACGAAATAACTGGATTAACGAATCAAAACTAAACTTTTTTTGTCATGTACATGTCTAGCCCATAAGCCACACGGTGGCTTGTCAAAATCCTCTCTGATGCCCTGCGCTTGGCCTGGAGCCAGTGCTGGGACAAGGCCATTTGGTGCCCAGGGCGAAGATGGCAAACTGCGCCCCCCCATTTTTAAGAAAGAATCAATGTCGTTTCAAAACAAGAATATACTTAGAACAATACAAATTCAATTAGGTTTAATGCGATAGAAACAGTTCACTCATACATTTTAATTATATGTACAGTCAGGTCCATAAATATTGGGACATCGACACAATTCTGATCTTTTTGGCTCTATACACCACCACAAGCGATTCCACCACTGGTCCACAGTGGGAGGATTCCCCTTTCCACCTGGAATGTGTAGATAGGGGAATTGGAACATTCTTTTTTTTTTTTTCATTCAATCTAATAGATGAATGAAAAAAGTGATCAATGTATGGGCTGCCTAAGAGCTAAGACCAGCCATAGATAGTTTAAATCTCAGCTGGTTCAACAGGAACTGGCTGAGATTTGAACCATTAATGGGAAGGCTGAATGTACCAAGCTGAACGATCAAATTGGGTACAACCAGCCTGCCGGATTCTCTTATGATTATCACTAACGGTTGCTATATCTGCTAGTGACAATCACTG